>JAJPUD010000988.1:97921-119172 GCA_023553655.1 Myrmecobius fasciatus | reverse complement strand
TGTGTGTGTGTGTGTGTGTGTGTGTGTGTGTGTGTGTGTGTGTGTGTTTAAAACCCCATTGGCAGACTTTTGGTGAAGTTTTTGGACTCCTGAAAAAAGTTTTAAAATGCATAAAATGAAATACATAGGATTATAAAGAAAAGCAATTATATTGAAAAATAAAAATCCCCCAAGTTCATTGATCTCAGGTTAAGAACCAGTGTTTTCATTATGGAGTGGCCATGGCAAAGTACAATGAGGTGATTATCTTCTGTGTTCCGCACACTCCAGACACTTAAAGCAATGCCCAACATTAGTGCCTTGTACAGAGTATTTGCTTCATCAAAATTTGTTGAATTGAATCACACTTAGATTAAACTTACATTAGCTTTTTTGGCTCATATGTTACACTTTTGACTTACTGGGTTCATAGCCTGATAAAACTCCCAGATCTTCTATTTCTGAAGTTGAAATAAAAGTTGAAATTTCATATTTTTTCTAAAAATGAGTGAGTTGGACTCTGAGCTTTCTAAGGTCCTTTAAAAACATAGGATGAACTATTGATCAAGTGCCTCTTAGGACTTTGCCAGTCGGCCTTGCTTCATGGTTAGGCCTCAGACCTTCATAGATAACCAGATTTTATTACCTGCTTTGGATCTAGTAGTTATTGTACTTCATGATTTTACTTTTCTTTAGACTTAATGCAAAATTATGTGAAAGTAGTGTGAACATTAGAACTCTTAGGAACATAATTTTTTTTTGACATTTAGATGGGAAGAAAGTGATAGGAAAGCCTTCCAATGAGACTGATTTGTATTCCCCAGAGGGATTAAAAACCTCATTTTGCTTTTTTCTTAGCTGTGTCTATAAAAAAAAGACTCACACAGTAATCTACCAAGAGGTCAAAAAAAAAAAAAAAATCACAGTTCCTGGATCCAATTCCCTTTCCCTCCTTTTAAATGTTAGTGAAGTTATATAGTTAGTAAAGTATTTTAAATGCTCTTCCCAGCTTCACTTCCCTCCTCTCCTCTCCCATATCTTCACATGTCACACTCTTCCAAAAACTTAATCCCTATATCCATCCCTTTTTATATCTGGTTAATTAGAAACAGTCCATTCAACGCTGAGTTTGGGATTTGTGTTATCTGATTTTTCAGTCCCTGACAATTTGGCTTGTGTTAATTTAGAACACTAAAAGTTAGTAATGTTACTCTTTTAGTTGAGCCCTAGGGCAAAGCCAACTAGCTCCATGTTCAGAGATTGGTCTGCCTCTTCCTATAGCACCACAGAAAGACTATTTCCTTCCCCTCATCATTATCTATTTAGAGATGGAGTACAGTACCCCATTCACTTGAACTGCCTCTAGACTCTACCCTGTCTGGGGGCTGACTCTTAATTGGCAGTTTGCTATGAAATCTTTAAAATGTCATCATTAAAAAAAGAAGCATCTCTATTATCTTCTTTTAAATGTTAAACACTTCCTTATTTGTCATTTCTCCCCTTACTGGTCCCCCTCCTCACTCTTCCCCCCAACCTATGAGGATGATTGTCTCTGTTTAATCTTGGTTTTATTTTTGTAGTTGTTTCACAGCAGAAATCTATGTGCTATTTAACCTTAGAGCAACAATAATGATATGTGTTAGTCTTGGTAATAGTTCAAGTTAATTACCAGAAGTAGCCATCATTCTTGACTTCTTTGAAGGAATCGCCAATTTAATGCAGTTTGACTGCCTTTAAGAAACATATGCTCTAATTAACATGTAGTAGACTTTCTGCCATCTAGGGGAGGGGTGGGGAGTTGGGGGGAAAAATCTGTAACAGAAAGCTATGTAAGGGTTAATGTTGAAGAATTACCCATACATATGTTTTGCAAATAAAATAAAATTAAAAAAATAAAAATAAAATAATAATAAAAAAAAGAAACATATGCTCTAGGGTGTGAAAGCCAATAGTAATCCAGAAGGCATCTTTTTATGCTAAAACACAGAACAACAAAACTACTATTTGTAAGGTAGAATATGTTTCAGCAAGTTATTCTTTAATAGAAAGACCCCCAAAGGTACTTTACTTTTGTATTATTCACTAAGGGCACAAAAGCTGTTCAGAGCCATGTTGTTAGCAATTTAAGGAGCCTGAGGACCCAACTTAATTTGGTTCTAGAGCCTTATAGCATTTAAAATATAATTGTGTGCTTATGATCAAGTGAATTTTTTTGTACTCTTTAGTGTACTTGGTTCCACAAATCCCAGGGATGGCACAATTCATAGATGGGAAGCTAGCTTCTACACATACTGTACACTGGCAATATACACTGGCTTTTATATATACTTTTGTATACACTGGAAATAGTAATGATAGAGAATTCTTTCTTCTTAAATGTGCCTCTCTTTTTACTTAGAAAATCTCTATAACATTGAAAGGAAAAGTCGGTATTTTTGGTGTGCTATTTTAGCATTGTACAAATACTAAAATTTAACATAATAACATTGTGTGACATTTAATTTTAATTTTACTAGTACCAAGAAGCACATGGTTATTTGAATGAAATTTGATACACTGAGGCTGCTATTGCCATGTTCTATAATCCTTGTGAACAGGGCGGCCTCCCAACTCTTGTGTGAGTAGATTTGGCTCTCAAAGTTGTTTAGAGCTCAGAATGCATTTTTCCTAAGAAACAATGAAATAAGAAGGGATTTGTTTATCCAGGTTAGTCCAAAAAAATCTATTACATTTGTAATACATTTGAATTGTAGAAGCAAACATTTTTCATTGGAATTTCTATGGTGAGAGTACATTGTTTTAATTTAGTATGCTAAGAACACGTTTGCTATAAAGGGTAAAGCTTTTCCTTCATGGTATTTCCCCTGGGGATGACAAAAGCTGGGGTGGAAGAGAGTGAGAACTCCTTGCAGTAAAGAGAAGGTAGTCTCTGGTTATGAGACTTGAGCAGTGGTGGATCAAGGGGTGGGTCAGAACAGGAGGGCTAGTTCTGGAAGGGCTGGGAATTTTTATGACATTTGGGAGAATTGGGAAGAAAAACAAAGTCTAGGAAGGGCACAGAAGTGTGGGGTTTGATATTTGCATTAGTTGCTTGCAAGTTGGGTATGTAGGCAGTGTGATTTTGGATCTGAATTTAAGTCCCAACTGGGCCCAAGTTCTTTGCTCTGTCAAATGATGGGGTTGGATTAGATAACTTAAATCTATGATTCAATGAGTATTTATTTGGACTCTGTCCCTATTATGTTTCTGGAAGGCATTTAATTACTTAATAGAAGTGATTTCACGCTTAGTTGACTTTTTAATTATTCCCTTGATTTTAGGGGAGAGAAATGGCCAAAATGGAGGTGAAGACATCTCTTCTGGACAATATGATTGGAGTGGGAGATATGGTTCTTTTAGAGCCTCTAAATGAGGAATCATTCATTGATAATCTCAAGAAGCGGTTTGACCACAGTGAAATATACGTGAGTACAATCCTTCAATTTGTTCTTTCAACAGGCTCAATGTACAGTGTATATTGTGGGTGCATTGGGTAGTTCAGAGGATCCTTACCATGAAACTATCTATGTACAATCAGTAGAAAAAAGAGTAAACAATTTAAAATCTCTGGTGGCTATCTTCCAGAGGTACCTCTTTTTAGAATGTAGGATCTAATAGCTAAACCACCAATAAAATGTGAACCATTGACTTGTTTTACAAGTGTATTGATTTAATTCATTCACTTTTCTTTAGAAACATGATCATATATTAACTAGGCATATGTGTTTGGTGCCTGGAAAGTTTAGGATATATAGTCATGCTCTGTATTAAGAAAATAGGATACAATTAAAGCACAAAACAGCTACATTAAGCAAGTGGGGCAATAGGGGGAGGGGAAGAGTGTGATTTTTTTGTTTGTTTATTTTGTTTTACAAAAGGATTCTTCATTTTGTGAAAGAATTCATTCACCACAGTGTTCACTTAAGTATTGTTTAGTTCCTTTAGATTTAAATCTGTTGAAATTTAGAATTGCTTGTAGCTTTTCAGGAATATATCAGATTTATAATTTATGTTATATGCATACAATTGATAGGATTATAGAAAATCAGAGCTGGAAGAGACTTTAGAGATCTTCTGTTCTAGTCCCATAATTTTATAAATGAGAAAAAAATTAACAAAGATTTTAAGACATTTGCCTAAGATCATATAGGTAGTAAAGAGAAATGCTAGGGTTCAAGCAAATATGTAGATTATAAATTCATCTATGAAATAGGGAATGGAGCCTGTGCTGAGTTTAAGTCAGAGCGGCCAAAACAAAGTTCATATCTTATTTTCTTCTTTGTTTTTTATGAACATTTGTTTTTAGGGGATAAAGTTGAGTGTGTGTTGCTCCACATGTTTGTGATTTCCTATCTGACTACAGGGGAATCAGTAGAAGGAAATATTGAAATACATGGAGGTGAATTACACAAATCAGGTGTATTATTATGAAAAGATTTTGAAACCTACTTGTGAAGATTCTGTTATACCTGCCCTTTCCTCTCAAACTGATACTTTTGGCCTTGAAATTCATTCTCAGTGCAATTCTCATTGCAACAATATAAAGAAACTATATTGTTTCCTTATACAATAATAGTATCATCTAAGAATTAACCATCTGATGTATTTTTCCCCCTTGAGGCACTGACAGTTAACTTAGAATTGCTGAGCATTTTGACACCTGGCCACAATACAAAGCCATATTTGTTCCACTTAAGAGATGGAGCTCTTCAAAGCCCTTATTTTACAGGGGGAGATAGAAAGCGTCTTTGCTGAGCAATTAGCTTCATTGTTTGGGTTGGCAGTGACATGTGGTGTCACCTTCCCTCAAAGTATAGAAAGCATTTAGCCTTCCAGGTGGGAAAATCCAGAAGTTACACAGCTTTGGTTGTAACGTCTGGTCTGTTGCCAAATGAAAGACCTTCAAATACAGATAGACTTTCAAAACCAGTCTTTGTCACTGGGGTAGAAGGAATAAATTACATCTCAACCAACTTTACTGATCACTTTTCCTTTTGGCTTCAGAAAAAGTACAATTCACCATTACATGAATTGAAAATGGTTCTGAAGACTGAGATTGGAACATTGAGTTCATTCAAATACCTGATCTATTGTGGCCAGTAAAAACAACTTCCTTTTCAGCCAAGTGCCAAGCCATAGATTTGTGGGTCTTCTCCAGACGAGATGTCTGGGTTCCATAACTTCCTAATTTTATTTTTTAAACCATCCCAGCAATGTCTTTTCTACTTGAAGTCATTGTGCTATTCTACTTCCAAATAACTTTATCACTTAGTGAACTGAGCACTCAGTGAACTTTTGAGCAACATGACAATACTTTTCCATATCTTTGATATGAACCAATTATCAAGCAAATATTTGGAATAATTTTATTTGAATGTAGGGGATAGTTCTATTTTGTTAAAAAGAAGTTTTGGGGGGCCATCACCAACCGGGGCTATTTGAAGATAGGGAGGTGGTGGCACCTTGGATATGTGTTGGACTTGGAGTCAGTGTCCCAAGTTGTATGACCTTAGCATTTAACAATCTGTCTACCTTCATGTCTTCCTCTGAAAATGCAAATAATAACTCACCTCCCAGAGTTGTCAAAGGGGTAAAATGATATAGTATTTATAAAGTGCTTTGCAAACTTCAGAGTGCCATATTGCTAGCTATATCATTGAGTAGTACTTTCAACAGTTCTAGAAGATCTTCCTTTGATATTGAGATACTCTAGAAAATATTGCAAATGTGAAATTCATTGATATATTAGCTATTTATAATATATTCAGTAATATATTAGCTATAAAGACTAGAAACTAGCCTTTCAGAACTTTCAGGTTTCTAAAATGGTGGCTCCAGATTTCAGAAGAATCTAGAAAATAAGATAGAACTCTCTGGCCAATAAATGAGCAAATAAATCCTTTGGAGAACAGTCCAGAAGCCTTTAAGATTACACTAAATTGGTGTCGGGTCTGTTTGACTTGTAGAACAGATTGGCTGGTGATATTTCTAAGAGGCTGACTTTTCTGAATAAAATCTGGGAAGAGCTGAAGGCTGGAAGGCGAAAAAGAATATGAGAAAAAATAGTGGAGCTGGAGAACCACAGAGGTTTGATGTGCAGTAGAGCTGATAGAGATTTGAAGTAGACACTTAATAGTAAAAGGAACTGGCAGCGGAGATAAAGATGATAAAATTCTTAAATGTTTGGGGAGTAGAGGTGGAAGAAAATGACTATCCACACTCTCAAGTGATATTGCATATCTGTTGTGTGTTTACCACCTCAGGGCAGTGCTTTTGAATGCATTTATGTCTGATGTGAAGGTTCTGCCAACCAGTATAAGTTAGGCTTCTGGGAGAGCTTACAGTATAATAATGTTGTCCATAGTGTTTATACTCACATAACACATGAAAGTCAATTGTATTGTAGAAATCATCCTGTGGCAGATTCTCATTGTTTCTCATTGTGAAAGACAAATGACACAATTATGTGAAGGTCATAGTAACCTTAAGAGAAATGGTTTGAAAAAGGCTAAGCATGAGAAAATGCTGATGAATGTCTAATCTAGCTCTTCAGAGCATCTGTTCGATTCTTTAAATGACTTTGAATCATCAAATATTGTGGAGCAGCTTTATAAGATATCCATGACTCCTTATCAAGCACTTGAGCCACACAATAGCTTTTCTTAGAGAAAAGTTTGGAAGATTCTCTAGTCCCATTGTCAATAAAATGGCATTTAAAAAAATAACCAAGTGTTCTTGACTGAGCCAAACAAGAATGTATTATTAGAAAAGTGTTGAGGAAACAGCATATCATGAGAGTTACAGAAGAATTTTGTTGCTTCCTTAGGGAGCTCAAAAACTGATCCATCTTGTTCATATTTGCCATGATCTACTTTACCACTTATGCCAGGAAATCCATTGTAGTACTCACCTTAGGAAAACATTAGCCAATTATCTGTAAATTTTTTTTTAAACCATTTTCTTGCCATGTAAATTCTTTGATTCTACCTAATGGTTTTGTCCCATATAATAGATGTTATTGCATAGATAGATGATAGATTGCATTATAAAACTAAAGATTTCATTTTAAAGTTGTTTTTGCTAGATATTCCTTTTTTTTCATAAAGCTTTTTATTTACAAAACATATGAGTGATTTTTCTACATTGACCTTTGCAAAAACTTTTTTTTTCCCAAGCTTTTCCCCTCCTTCCCCCCACCCCCCACCCCTAGATGACAGGTAATCTAATACATGCTAAATAGGATAAATTATATGACAAATACAATATATGTATACATAGATATTCCTTTAAAATAAGCATTAAGGGGGAGTTTTGTAGAAAATTGTGGACTTGGAGAGAAACTGTAGACTTTGAAACTAAGCCCTCTTGTTTCTACTGTAAAGTATATGCAAGTGAAATAGAGAGGAGTACAAGTTACAAAAAGCAGTTTCTGTTCTTTTGGCTTAGTGATGGAAAAGTTATGGACAGTGTTTTGAATAGTAATAGGAAGACAATGATAATGATTCAGCAGGTATTTATTAAGTTTCTGTAATGAACAGGAATGATGATGTGCCCTAGGGAAATATAACAGAAGAAGGGAATAATCCTAGCTCTTAAGAAGTTTGTATTATATATGGTATATTAGTATATACAGAATAAATATATATCAAATAAACATGTTAGTAGGTGGTACTTGAGCAACATGGTGAAGGAAGTGAGGAATTCTGAAGCAGAGGTGAGGCGGGAAGTCATTCCAAGTATGGGGGATGCTTGTGTGAGGGATGGTGAGAAAGTCAGTTTTGCTGTAGTGTAATATAGAAAGGGAAGTCATATATGATGGGGCTGGAAAGATGAGTTAGGACCAAGGAGTTAAGTTTATCTTAGGGTCAATAAAACTGGATTTTATTGAGTAAGGGAGACTCTAAAAAAGTTACTAGATAATGAAAAAATAACTTGGGAGAAACCATCTTTAGTTCTTGATTCTTTTATTAGACTTCCAGAGTGCCAGCCATATCTAATTCCCCAGGAGGCCATGCAGCTGTGTGCTTCATTTATAAAAAAGAGGTAAATGACCCAAGTCAAATTTATGTCAAGTCTTTTTAAGAAAACAAGTTCCAGGGCTGACAAGAGTCATTACTCATTCAGTCTAATGCCCTTGACCATCTGTCTACATTTGCATGTCTGTCTGCATCTTTACCCTGAGTATACCATATTGATAATCTCAATAATTAATCATGTAGTCATCAAGGCAGGGTTAATCTGTATTTAGTAAGGATCTGAAAGAAATCAGGAAAGTATATTCCAGAAGATATGAGAAGGGGGGGAAAAAGAGCTAAATTTTCCAGCTCACACAACTAAGATGGAGGAGTAGAAATTTTCTTCAATTCTTAAGAAGTCAGGCCTCTTCATTCTTGTGCAGAAATTCTGCACAAGAGATAAAATGGGTTCAGAACCGATCCATGGACTTGTAACAGAAATCATTACTACCATTCCTGACCATTGCCATGGAAAACTAAAAGGCAGAAGTGTTTTTAAGCTGGGACTGAAGTGCCCTATATTGTTAAATAGTACTCAACTAGAAAACTAAGGAAGCGAGACAGCTGGGACTTGACATCAAAGTGTTTGTGGATTTACCAGGGCTTCCTGAAGGAAATAACCCAGGATGTATTTGAGGCTAGTTCTGTTCTCTCGAGGCAGAGACTGAAGACCTATAAAGCAGACAAAATTTAAAAGACTTTAATAACTAGTACTTTGGGAAATTGCATTCAAAGAGGAAGAAATAAAAAAGTGAACAATAGAAGAATATAAAGAAAAAAAGACTAGAATTAGTAAATATCTCAGGAAGAAGGAATTCAGTTAAAGATCTCAAGCATAACCAGATAAACCAAGAAGAAAGATAATTAATAATAGGAAATATGGCTTCTAGATCTAGTAAAAGAATTCAGGTGTCTATTAAGTATTTTAAGACAAAGGAAAATGAATCAACATCTGATATGGCAGAGAACTCTGTGGATTTCAAACAAGCAGATTGTTCATGAATGATTTAAAAGAGAAAAAAAAAATAAGAGCAGAGTTTATGACCTGCACAGAAGAAATATTCACTGAAGAAATAAAAGAGAAGGTAACTTAATTGAGAATGTAAATATTCAGAAGTAAAGTAGAATCTGGAAGAAAAGCAAAAAACCCAATAATATTAAGAGAAACATGATCTTCATACATGTAAAACATATTGATCTCAAAGACAAGATTGGTAAAGACAACTTAATAATTATAGATCTGCCAAAAGAATGTGGACAAATCAAAGAAACCTGAATACTCTAATGCAAGAAATAATAGAAGAATAATGAATGGAACTTCTGAACATGGAAAATAAATGGTTTGAAAAACTACTCAGATTTTCTCTAGGGGGAAAAACCCCTATGCTTTAAACTCTGACATATATATATAGTGACTAAATTGAACAATTCCAGTGATAGATATCAAATGCTCCAAGTGCTTAGAAAGACCTTCAAATATAAAGGAAAGAAAATTTGAATAACACAAGACTATGATGCATTCATCAGCAACCACAGGAAAGGATGTAACAATATATTCAAAAGAGCAAATGAGTTTAAAATGAAGCCTAAGGTGACATTTTGCAGATCAAAAAAGTAAATGTTCAATAAAAAGAGGCATTCAGAACATTCCTAGAAAGAAAACCAGATGTGGAAGAAAATTATTTGTTTCCCAACTAAATAGACAACAGAAATAAAGGTAAATAAAGCCACCAAAGATATGAATAATAACAAAAAGACCAAGAGATCCTTAAAGAGATAACTTTCTAAGCATGAATGAAGAGATAAGAGGGAAAGCACAAATCAGACAGAAGTCAGAATATGGAAAATGGTCTGAAAGATCATGGGCCAAATCTCATTACACCTTTCCACAAGTGAATCAATGGGTTTTTTGTGCATCTAAATTACACAATATAAGAATGTGTAAAGGGGGGAGGCAGGAAGAAGATATAGGGGTATACATGATCTAGCCTAATCAAATCAAAGGTCAATATGAATGGAAAACAACTCCTTCAGTCTCTTAGGAAAAAGAGATTTTATGAGAGAATGAGAGATGAGGCAACAGAATAGATTGAAAAAGAGGAAAAGAAAGGCAGAAAGTCTTGTTTCAGTTGTGTGAGGAGTTATTACTAATGAGTGGTCTTCTGAGAGAAAAGAGAGAATCTATAAAAACAGATGGGGGATTTACAATGGATATTAGTTGTCGGGATTTTGTACATGGAGAGACTATGCACCCTGCTTTTCAGAAGAATGCGAGGGCTTCATCCCAGTGATGAGATTTTAAGGCAAATCGGGGAATAATGAGCAAAAGAAAAGCAAAGGTCAATAATAAATTATATAATCATAAGCACAGGAAAATTTCTACCATGAGGCAATATTTTCTCAATCACCTTCAGTAATCTTTATTTTTTTTTTCCTTTTTGCTGAGGTAATTGGGGTTAAGTGACTTGCCCAGGGTCACACAGCTAGGAAGTATCTGAGACCAGATTTGAACTCAGGTCCTCCTGACTTCAGGGCTGGTGCTCTAAACACTGCGCCACCTAGCTGCCCCAGTAATCTTTATTTTTAAAGAGAGCCCTAGCAACATCAGAAAAGAGAAGATAATAAAAATCAGAAAATAAATAAACTAGAAGCCAAAAAATTCCTAAAAGTTTTTTTAATGGATAAACCTTGAGCCAATCTGGTTTTCAAAGAGGAAGAAACAAATTAAATCAAGAAAATAGCAAAAAAAAAAAAAAAGCTCACCCCCCCCAAAACAAAACCCCAAATTGAAATCATGACAAAACCAGAAGAAATAAAACAAATTATCACAATCTACTCTGCAAATTTAGATGCCCAACTAAATTGAAAACACAAAAGAAATAGAAATATACCTTAAAAATAGAACTTTGAAGTTGACACTTTAAATACTCAGTTCTTTGTCATTGTTGCTTTTCAACTTGTTTTTCAGTTGTATCCGACTTTTTATGATTCCATTTGGTGTTTTCTTGACAAAGATTATGGAATGGTTTGTTGTTTCCTTCTCTAAGTTATTTTAGAGATGAGGAAACTGGCAAACAGGATTAAGGGACTTGCTCATGATCCCTAGATGTAGAAAGTGTCTGAAACTAGATTTGGACTCTGGAAGATGAGTTTTCTTAACTTCAGGCCCAGCACTCTTTCTCCTGTACCACCTAGCTGCCCTTAATGAATCCTCAACTATCTGAAAGTCTTGTGGAACCTCAACATCTTATTCACTGAGTTTTAGATCACTGAACTTTTCTTGGAAGTTAAAATTCTTGTTATTTTTTTTTATCAAAAAGACAAAGAAAAGCATGTATTCACAGAGATTAATGCATTTGTTACACATAGTCCATTGGTTCAATGTTTGCATTTTTCTTTCTGATGTTACATTTTAAAATTATCTGGGAGGAAGTTCTGTGATTTAGTTTCTTTATGATAATTTATATTTTAATTCAGAGAGTTAAATTCAGAACTATTGAATAGAATTCTTCTCCCAAATGAGGAATGGTTTTTTCCTTAATTATAACAAAGTAAGCTCTATAGTAAGTTTATCTCAAAAGAATAAACCATGCTTTAAAATAAAATGATGCCCTTTATGGCGTTTTAATCAATACTTCATTGTCATGTGGAACATAGGCTCTGGTTAGTCAAAGGTATTGAAATAGAATCTGAGAAGTTGAAAGTAACCATTAGTTTGGGTGATCCTTTTCCTCCTCTACTCCTTCCTCCCATCCCCTTGTTCTTACTTATAATGTACACAGTGCCAATGTACTCCAAATGTGTTTTTTTTTTTTCAGGAAGGAATGTGTGTGTGTGTATCTTTATGTATACATATATAATACACACATTTAATTATATAGTGAGTTATATTTGTTAAAAAAATATAAAGACCAATAAAAAACCCTAAGACCCCTCCAAAACAACTCCCAAAACTAACTCCCTTATTGACCGTAGCATTGTAATTTGCAGATATGCTGTTCTGCACATTTTTGAGCTGTTTGTCTAAAAAAGCAGCTCAAGGGATGGACAAATTCCAAAAACCTTCCTCAAGGAACTTTGGGAAGTCTGGTAATTGACTAATAAAAACAATGTGGTACCTAGTATCTTGTGACCAAATTCCCAGCATTTCAAGCCCATAGAGTCCTTGTTTTGATAGTGACTGTCCATATTGTCATTTTTGAAGGTTCTCACAGGTCCACCTCATGCTGTTATTTGTTTCATGTCCTAGAACATCCATCCATCCGTGTTTTATTAGTCTCATTGAAATGTTCACAATGCATTCATCTGATAATTGAAAGTGCTCTGTTCACAAAGGCCTTTTGTCAGTCCTTTATGATTTGGTATCATTTCTGTTTACCTCATTGAGTTAGAGAAAATACACATGGTGATGTCTTGGATTAAGTGAATTGAAGAATACTGAGGAGAGAATCCTTAGGACTTTGAAAAGACACCTTTCCCCTCAGATTTAGTGTTTTAGAATTTTAGAGAATCTTTTAAGATTATCAGCTCATAACTTTGGAAAAATAGTATTGTATAGTGTATAAAAATATCAAAGAGACTTTGTATCTTTTAACCTAACACATACTGCCTCTGTCACCCTAGGCAGGTCATTTAATCATTCTTGTGTTCCTCAAGTAGTTCTTCAAGGCAGTAAATTGCAAGGCAGGTGCTGATCTTCACTAGCGTGGGGAATTTCCCTTATTACTAGAACTTTTCATATCAGTCACAGGTCTGGTAAGAAGGCAAAATGAAAAAGAAAAAATGGATTGGCAATTATAGATTGGTTACAGTAAAACTCCCATATGTAAGATCTTTAAATTCTTTTGTGATTGAGATTTTTAATGAGTTGTTGAGGATGCACATAGGATACAAGTGACCCCAGAAGTTAATCAAAGTTATTCTTTGTTTCTAAACTTATTATTATTATTATTTTGCTTTTTTGCTGAGGCAGTTGGGATTAAGTGACTTGCCCAAGGTCACACAGGTAGGACGTGTTAAGTGTCCGAGGCCAGATTTGAACTCAGGTCTTCCTGACTTCAGGGCTGGTGCTCTATCCACTGCGCCACCTAGCTACCCCTGTTTCTAAATTTATAATCTTGCCTTGGATTGATCTACTGGGAAATAGGCAACCTGGTCTTCATAGACCTTCCTAGTCTAATTTATTTTTTGTTAATTTTTTTCCCCTTGAGATTACAAAAATGAGCCTTGTTTGAATTGGGAAATGCTGTTTTCAGGAGTTTAAATGACCTTGCTGCTTTATTTCCTTTAGTTAATATTTTATTTTTCTTTTTGTTCCTTCTAGAATTCTGATTCTAGCCACTGTTTCTACTTACTCATCATTCACTTTCTACTTAGCTGGCCTTAATATGACTTCAGCTTCTTCCCTTCTATTGAAACTATACTTTGAAAGGTCATCGATAACATACCAACCACCAGATTCAGTGGCCTTTTCTCAGTTCATGTTCTCCTTGATCTGCCTATAGTACTTTAAACTGTTGAGATCAACTCTTCCTCCTTGACACCCTTTTCTCCCATAGACTATCTCTCACTCCATCTTTGTGGTGGTCTCCATGCTGGCTCATCTTTTTACCCTCTAAATTGTATGGGATTTTTTTTTGGTAATTTAATCCTCAGTTTTCTGCTTTTTTGTGTATATACTCTTTATTTTGGAGATGTCAAATATACCTACATCTTTAATTTATCTTTTTGGGGGCAACTCCTCAGCTTATATCTTTCCTTGAGTGCCAGAGTCCAGTTGTTCAGTCACGTACTGAATACTGCTACTTGAATATAGTAGAAGTATTGCTGAATTTGGAGTTGGATGGCAATAGCTTCAGATGTCGGTTCTGTCCTTTACTACTGGCCTTAATTTGCTTATGAGCCTCAGTTTTTTTTTGTGTGTGTGTGTGTGTGTGTGTGTGTGTGTGTGTGTGTGTGTGTGTAAAAAAATGAAGGGGTTTTTAATATATGACTGCCAAGGTTCCTTTTAGTCCTGGAAGCATCTTTAAGACAGTTCCCAAGAAAGTCATGGTTACTCATCACTCAGATCTGGGCTCCTTACTCTCTTGGCTTAGGCAATTATCCCACAAATCCCTTTTTAGCTTCCTTTCATATGTATTAAAATGTAAGCAATGTGAAGTTAGGGTTGTCTTTTTTATTTTTCTTTTTTTGCCTGTCTTTATAGTTCCAGAACTTATTACAGTGCCTGATGCCCAGTAGGCACTTAGTAAATATATATATATATATGTGTATATATATATATATATATATATTTAAAAAATGAATGGATGTTGAATAAGTGCTACATGAATATTAGTTATTATTATTAATTATTTTTATGTGCCAGGCTCTGTTAAGCACTTTACAAATATCTCATTTGCTCCTTATAGCAACCCTGGATGCTATTATCTATCCCCATTTTACAGTTGAGGAAACTGAGACTGGCAGAGGCAAAGAGTCTGCCAAGGTTACATACTCATTATTGTCTGAGGCTAGATTTGAACTTGGGTCTTTTTGACTCCAGTCCTAGTGTTCTATCCCCTTATAATTAGGGCATATATTAGGGTTACTTAAACTTTATCCACTTGTAACCCCTTTTTCCCCCCAAATTTTATATGACCCTAGATATGTAAGTATATAAAATTAATACACAAATCAAACATTTAATGATAAATCATAATTTTGAGAACCTCTCATTCAGTTATCAGACCTCATATAGAGTCATGAACTATAGTTTAGGAAACTGGACCATAAACAATTTGTGATATGGGACTAGAGCTGGAGAGAAAGATTGACTGTACAGAATCTGGGAATCATCTGCATAAGGATAGTATTTGAGCCAATGGGAATTTAAAAGTTTGCCATTTTACAGATGTAGAAACTGATGGTAGTTTAAATAACTTGCTCAAAAGTTATCAAACTAGGAAGAATTTGAACACATATCTTGGTTTCAAGTCTAATAATGCTCAAATTTTTGGTCAAAACAGACCCACCAAAATGTCATTAATAGCATTTCTAGTTTAAAAAAAGTAACTATAAATAAACATAATGTTTTCTTCATTTCTTTATACACAAATTATGCAGAAAATGCAGTCTCTTGCCCCCTTTATAAGTTTTATGTTCAATTTCCTCTGTTTTCACACTTGGGGCACAATTTTTAGTCTAATGAAAAAAAAGTTCTTCACCTATGTCAAGGAATTGGCTGAAGTAAGGGGAAGGAAGGCATAAATAACAACAACAACAACAACAACAACAACAACAAAGGAAGTAATGCCCCCAAATTGATTTCACATAACAAATAAGAATCATAAAAGAGAGAGGAGTCAAAGTTGACCTTGAGGTTTTAAGTCTAAATGACTGGGGAAATGATGGTATTTAATAAGTCAAGAGTTAGGGAGGGAAATGATGAGAAGTCAATTGAGGCATTGTTGTTGTTCTTAATCATTGTAAAATTTGAATCTTTGGCTTAGCTTTATTAATAATTTAATAAATTATTTCTAATAATACTTGAATATTTCCAAGGATTAGTGTTAATAACCTACTTATGTCTTAGATAGTTTCACAATTTGTTTTCTAATAATAGCTCATATTTATGTAATACCTGCCAATTTATTAAGCACCTTTTGCATAAAGACCCAATGCGGTAAACAGCAGCAGAATATGTTATCTCAATTTTAGGAATTAAGAAATTAAGGATCATTAGATAGGCTGCACAGTGTATTTAGTGTCACATTTAGGAATCAAGAAAATCTGGGTTTGAATCCTATCTCAAACACTCACTAGCTGTCTGGTGCAAGTTATTAAAAAAAAATGACTTTTGTCTCACTCTGTTTGCTCAAGGAGTTTAGTCTTACTTTGTAAGTATTAAGTATAGTAATATATATATGCATATGTATACTCATCTATATCAGTATATGGGTAGTAAATAATAAGTATAGTAAAATATAAATTCTCTAATGCTTACACCCGTTTGCATGTGTGTTATCCTTCCTCTTCCCCATTACAATGGAAGCATCTTGAGGACAGGGACTATTTTGACTTTTTCTTCATATTCTCAATGCTTAGTCTTGCTTTGGCGTAGGTTAAGTCCATAAAAAGTGCTCATTGGTTGGGGATAAATAATAGCCTTAGCACGTACCCCGTGAGATTCTGGTGAACCTAAAATGAAATGATATGTTGTTATTCAGTCATTTTCAGTCTCATTTGACTCTTCGTGATCCCATTTGGGATTTTCTTGTTAAGATAGTGGAGTGGCTTGCCATTTCCTTCATCAGCTCATTTTCAGTTGAGAAAACTGAGGTCAATGGATCAAAACTACCTGGGGTCACACAGCTAAGGTCTAAGGATGGATTTTATCCTTTGTGCCATCAAACACTTTGTGAGCTTACTAGATCAAGGTGGTAGGATTTTTTTTTTCTTCTACTTCAGTTGGTCTTCAAAGCCATTTCTGTTGGCTCTGATTCATCTGGCTGCATTTACATTTTAATGTCATGGGGAAATTTTGGCATGATTATCCTAGTTTTATGTACCTGCATTACTGCCTTTGTGCAGGTTTAAAAAAAGTAGTTATATAAGTCAACAATAAAACAAACTCTGCTAACCTAACTGTGAGTTCTTAGTCAATGTCCAACTATATATTGTTTGTTTTGGTGCATTTATCTGAAGAGCTACAAGGAGAGTTATATTTAGCTGTAGGTTTCCCTGCCCTATTCTTTTTTTGTACTTGGATGAACCACTTGCTGCAGCTGCAGTCTTTTGAACTTATCTTCTTGCCTTCAGCCTTTCTCTTCCTGCAGTCGATTTTTTCCATATCAATGCCAAATTGATTTTTATAAAAATTTTTTAATTTTGATAATTTTTCTCCAAGTCTGGACCTGTATTTCAAGGTTATGGGAGTTGGGGTTTGGGGGATTCCTACTATGGAGACTCTCTCCACCAATGTAGATCCATCAACTAATCTACATAAGAAGATAATTTTAGGAAGTTTAGTTAGAAATTAACTGAATGGCCATCATGCTGGTATGTATTAGGAAGACTGATTCATGTTTTTCCTCTTATAACAAATCTTTGATGGCATTGCACCTTCTTCAGTATGCAATTCTGACTTGATACTTTGGTTTTGATGTTTGTTCCCAACATGTTTTTGCACTATTGTATCTTTTAATTCCTTTCCATAAACTCTTTGCTCTCCATTCTCTTCTTCCTACTTGCAGAGGCCCTCCCTCCTTTTCTGTCTATTCAGTTTCCTCATTCTAAAAATTTTAGTTCCAGTCTCTTTTGTCCATGAAATCTTTCCAAGTCATTTTAATTTATGGTAATCCCTGCTTTATAAACTCATTGTGTTTGTTTACTTTATCACTGATTTTATAATTATATCATCCATGGTGAATTGTGGGTAGGTGGATAGAACACTAGACTTGGAGTCAGGGAAATCAGAGTTCAAATCTGGATTCAGACGTTTAATACCTTTGAGACCCCAGGCCAAACTTCTCAAGCTTTCTCAGACTACCTTTCATGTCTTTAAGATGAAGAAACTGGAATTGAAGGGCTCTGTAGTTTTGTCTTTAATCTTGTGATCTGACGTCTTTGTTTATGTTTAATTATTTAATTAATTATGTCTTTTGGTCCTCTTCAAGAATGAAGATATCAGCCAAGCAATTTGCAAGCTTTTTGAGGACAGGGATCATGACTGATACTTATAAAGACACACACACACACACACACACACACACACACAATATATGGAACAGATATAACATACACATATATAAGATGAATATATATATATATGTGTATATATATATATATGATATATTGTGATGTAAGTATTGTACAAGTACATTGTGTATTGTGGGCTCTGCACAAAGATGATAGTCATTTATTGAGTAGAGATTAGTGGTGATACTATACAACAGTTTTATTCCATAAAAATTATATAGTCACATGAATTGATTGATTTTCTTGGACTGCAAGCTAAAACTAGATTTCAGAATCACATTTTTAGATGAAAGACTCCATTTATCAGTAACATGATCACAAACCTTTTCTTTATTGGCTCAGGCTTTGAAGGCAAAAGCAATATTTGGAGATCTCTGTGGGATTATTGTCATATCCCCTTGATGCCAGTTGAGACTCAGTAATTGGTATTTGATATCTATTCATATGGGAATAGGAACTGGTCCTAACCACAGGATTACGATCAGCTGATCATGCTAGAGAGACCTCTATAAATCTTTCACCAGTGCAGGTCCACAGTTCCTTTGAACCTTACAGGTTTTTTTTTAAATTTTTTATTAAAAGTTTTTATTTGTAAAACATACGTATGGGTAATTCTTCAACATTAACCCTTACAAAGCTTTCTGTTACAAATTTTTCCCCTGTACTCCCCACCCCTCCCCTAGATGGCAGGAAATCCACTACATGTTAATTATGTTAAAATACTTGACAAATCGAATATGTGTGTACATATTTCCACACTTAATCATTGTTGTGCAAGAAAAATCGTATCTACAAGAAAAAAAATCAGAGAAAGGAAACACAGTGCAAGCAAACATCAATAGAGAGCATGAGAATGTTATGTTGTGGTCCACATTTCATATCCCTCTGTCAGGGTGTATATGGCTTTCTTCACTGAACAATTTGAACTGGTTTGAAACATTTCATTGTTGAAGAGAGCCATTGAACCTTACAGTCTTAAAATTCTGAAGGACTCAAGATAAAAAAAAATGCTACCCACCTTCAGAGAGTACAAATTGAAGCATGCATTTTAAAATTTGTTTTTCTTTCATGCATTGCCACATGGCTGATATAAAAATATGTTTGGTATGGTATCACATATAATTGGTATATTGCTTGCCTTTTCAATGGGTAGAAGAGGACTGGCGAGAATTTGAAGCTCAAATTAAAAAAAACAACTTAATAATAAAAAAGAAAACAAATAGTATTAGAGAGTTCCCTAAAGCAATGAGAGATTAAATGACTTCCCTAGAATCACAGTCAACATGTGTCAGAGGCAAGACTTGAATCCAAGTCTTCTGGGCTTCTAACATAATGTTTTATCTACTGTACTAAATTCCTTCTCCATCTTTTCATTAACACACTTAAATATCTCCAATTTGAATTGTTTTATAATATTGGTCAGTTTTGTTTGTTTTTTTAACCAGAACAAATGAAAACTAGTAAAGTACTATTCAACACTGGTTTATTTTTAACTTTGGGTCTTGGGGAAAAAAATTTTTTTATTTTATTTGCATAACATATGTGTGGGTAATTCTTCAACACTAACCCTTACATAGCTTTCTGTTACAAATTTTTCCCCCCAACTCCCCACCCCTCCCCTAGATGGCAGGATATCCACTACATGTTAATTATGTTAAAATATTGGCAAATCGAATATATGTATACATATTTCCAAACTTATCATTGTTGTGCAAGAAAAATCTTATCTACACAAAAGATATATCAGATAAAGGAAACACAATGTAAGCAAACATCAATCAAGGAGTATGAGAATGTTATGTTGTGGTCCACATTTCACATCCCTCTCTCTGGGTGTATATGGCTTTCTTCAGTGAACAATTGGAGGTGGTTTGAAACATTTCATTGTTGAAGAGAGCCATGTCCATCAGAATTGATCGTCATATAGTACTGTTGTTGCCGTGTATAATGATCTCCTGGTTCTGCTCATTTCACTCAGCATCAGTTCATGTAAGTCTCTCCAGGCCTCTCTGAAATCGTCCTGCTGGTCATTTCTTACAGAACAATAATATTCCATAACATTCATATACCATAATTTATTCAGCCATTCTCCAATTGAAGGGCATCTATTCAATTTTGAGTTTCTAGCCACTACAAAAAGGGCTGCCACAAACATTCTTGCACATGTGGGGCCCTTTCCTTCCTTTATGATTTCTTTGGGATATAAGCCCAACAGAAATGCTGCTGGGTCAAAGGGTATGCACAGTTTGATAACTTTTTGAGCATAGCTCCAAATTGCTCTCCAGAATGGCTGTATCCGTTCACAGCTCCACCAACAATGTATCAGTGTCCCAGCCCTCCCACATCCCCTCCAACATTCATCATTAACTTTTCCTGTCATTTTAGCCAATCTGACAGGTGTGTAGTGGTACCTCAGGGTTGTCTTGATTTACATGTCTCTGATCAATAGTGATTTGGAGCACCTTTTCATATGACTACAAATAGTTTTAATTTCATCCTCTGAAAATTGGCTGTTCATATCCTTTGACCATTTACTGATTGGAGAATGGCTTGAATTTTTATAAATATGAGACAATTCTCTATATATTTTAGAGATGAGACCTTTATCAGAATCCTTAAATGTAAAGATGATTTCCCAATTTATTGCTTCCCTCCTAATCTTGTCTGCATTGGTTTTGTTTGTACAAAAACTTTTTAACTTAATATAGTCAAAGTTATCTTATCTATCTGGTTTTCAATTAAGAGTTCCAGTTCTAAAAAAAAAAAGAGTTCCAGTTCTTCTTTGGACATAAATTTATTCCATCTCCATAGGTCTGAGAGGTAAACTATATTATGTTCCTCTAATTTACTTATAGTATCACTCTTTATATCCAGATCATGAACCCATTTAGATCTTATCTTGGTATGTGGTGTTAGGTGTGGGTCAAGCCTTAATTTCTTCCACACTAGTTTCCAATTTTCCCAGCAGTTTTTGCCAAATAGTGAATATTTATCCCAAAAGCTGGGGTCTTTGGGTTTATCAAAGACTAAATTGCTATAGTTATTGCCTAGTTTGTCTTGTGATTCTATCCTATTCCACTGATCAACTGACTACTCTATTTCTTAGCCAGTACCAAATGGTTTTGATGACTGCTGCTTTGTAATACAGTTTTAGATCTAGTACAGCAAGTCCACCATCGTCAGCCTTTTTTTTCATTAATCTTGGGGAAAAAAAATTTAAAAAAAAATCTTCACTTCTATTTTCTCATTCTGTATAATTTGTGAATGTTGTCATCATAGATTACAACCTAGTAGGCGGAAGACTCCTCACTACAAAAATCTTGGCAATTTTCATTGACACCAGACTGGTTTCCTGTGATGAGGAAAACATCCTGGCAGGTGTTTTCCCTCCTTACCCAAAGCATTTTGGACACAGCTGTGACAGTGAAGGGTGTGTGTGTGTGTGTGTGTGTGTGTGTGTGTGTGTGTGTGTGTGTGTGT
>JAJPUD010000988.1:27517-97911 GCA_023553655.1 Myrmecobius fasciatus | reverse complement strand
TGTGTGTGTGTGTGTGTGTGTGTGTGTGTGTGTGTGTGTGTGTGTGTTGGAGGTACATTTTTAAAAAGTCTAGATCAATAAAGAGATTTGGGGTTCTTCCAGTTTTGGTTCTCTCATTCACTGTATGATTCAAATAACTTACCTTTGTTATTGTTGAGCACATGAAGATAGGTGAGGTAAACCCTGGTCAGCCTTAAATCACAAGGACAGGAATCTCCTCAGTTATGGTCAGACTCTCAATATATATGCCTGCTTTTCTCAATAAAAGAGGCAACTAAGTGGTGCAGGTAGCTGGACCTAGAATCTTGACTTCAAATTTAGATTCAGAACCTTAATAGATTCATGATGCTGGGTTAAATGGGAACAATAACAGCACCTATTTCAGAAGATTGTTGTGAGGATCAAGTGAGCTAATATTTGCTTAAATGCCTATCACATGCTAGGTTCTCATTCCTCCTTTCCCCTTCTCTCTCCTTGCTTTTCCACTTTCCTTCTTCCTTCCTTCTCCTCTTCCTTTTCTTCTTTCCTCTCTTCTTCCTTCTTTCTCTTCTTCTCTTTCTTCCTCTTTCCCTTTGTAGATTTTTGTCTTAAATTGCAGTGGCTAGATGCTGTATAAGTTCTTTATGCACTCTCTTATGTGTAATTTGTATCAATTGACATTATGGTGCAAAGGCTGAATGAATGCTTTTGAGTTCTTGGTTGTGTTCTAGATAGTTGATGTTACAGTTACACGTGTTCCACCTAGGAAGATATTGTTAATTTTCAGTAAATAAGCAGCTAGAGCATGAGTATTATTGTTGCAGATCTGATGATCAGTCTCCAGAAAAACTTTGAATTTCAGGCAGGATTTTTTTTTTTTTGTGGTTTAGGATTATTCTTATGTTCTCTTGATTTGTTGACATCTGATCTTTGGAGGCAAAAGATTAAATTGTTAACCCAACATGCTGCCTTTTTTGAAGAGAGAAGCATAAAATCAAATGATAAGAGCATGAAGAGAGAATAAGGCTTGTATCTCTGTGACAACAACATATTTTGTGGAAAAAATAAAAGTGGAATAAATCATCTAGAGACCTGTCTAAACTGCGGTAAATCTAGGGATACAGTGTATACTGTCTGAGCTCAGGCAATTACATAGTTTCTCTGAGGCCTGAGTTTTATGTTCTTTAAAATGGAGGTTTGAACTAAAATTGTTTTTTCTAGGATCTGTGGAGCTTCTATGGGTCCATGGAATTTTTAGGAGTTTGTGAATACCAGTATACTCCAACCATGATCATTTTGAGCTTTATTTAGCTCCTAAAAAATATGTAGCATGATTTTGGTGTAATAAATGTATAAAAAATGCTTTCTGTAGACCAAACACACATTTCAAACATATACATGTGTGTGTGTGTATACATACACACACAGACACACACACATATTGGTGCTGTTGGGATTGATAAAGTACAAAATCATTTAAAATGGTTACTGAATAGAGTCGCTTTTTCTTGTGCTTTTATTTAATGTTTAATTTGATAATACTACATACTCTCATGTGAGAGGCACACCATGGTAAACTGAATTGAGCATTGAACCTGAATCAGAAGGATTTGACTCCTGGTCCCATCTCAGCATTTATAGCTGCATGGACCCAGGCAGGTCACATAACCTCGGCTTCTCATTCTGGGCCTCAGTATTTTCATTTGTTAAAAGAGGACTTTGGACTAGTTGGTTGGACCTGATTTTTTAGAATGCTGGGCATTTTGTAGAAAGATATTTTTTTCCTCAAAATTTTGTACCTGGCTGGGTCAATAAAATCTTAGCTGAGTATATTATGGGTTGCTACTTTACTCCTAGAGTCTCCTTTAACACAGGGTAAATTGATGTAATACATTAGTTCAGCCACACCATAGTAACCTTGTATCCCTGTGTAGGTATTAGAAACTTTTCATATATCACTAAAGCCCTAATGGGAGGGCTTATCTGTCCCCTTTCCAGTCATTCACATAAGCATCACTGACTTAAGTGCTGCTTTCTTCAGTCTCATGATTTTTTTTCTTGGTACATTTGGTCCTAAAATGGGCATGTGGTACACTCAGCTCTTTTAGATGTGGGACTGTATCTTTCAGAAGAATTGATTGCTTTATGTTAGTGTGCTTTTTGGTTGGACTCATGTGTAACAATGAGTGTTTTTACTTTTGGAGCATGGTACAATTAGAAAACAGCGACTTTGGATTGTGCTCTGAAATGATATGTTTTAGAAGGGAAAAGCCTTTGCCCAGTTTTTTTTTAGTGTAATTCTACATGCTTGCCAGTCTTACTTCCACAAAATCAATGATAGGAGAAATTGCTTTGGTTTGTGCCAAAATAGTTAGTTTCTCCAAGACCTCTGAGGTTTAACCAAGCAGAAATGACTTAAATGGAATCCTTCCCTGACAGTTTTTTGGGATCTGTTTAGTGGCCTAAATCCCATACAGTTTCCCCAAACCCCACCCTGTCAGCTGCTTTCTGGTATGCCTTTTATCAGGGGTTCTCAGTGACTCAGTTTTAGTAAGGGTTTGTCACCATCAACAGTCAAGTTTCTCCCAAGGTACACATGGGATTACTTAAAGCCTTGGCTAGTACACATAGATTTTTTTTTTCCTAGGAAGAAGCTCTTTAAATGAGAAGTCCAGGAATCATAGCAGATGACAGACCTATTATCTGGGGGAGAGGCTATTGAATAAAAAAATCCCTATTTCTTACTATTCTTTACTGTAATGGTTCAGTTTTTGACACTCTTTGTTTTCTGTGGACTGAGAATTTTAGCCCTGGCTGGCCAGTTTCCCAGCTATTAAATTATGTAGGGCAAAGGAAAATGAGGGAGAATAATGTAGTTTGGGGATCCATGCAGTGCTAACAGATGGAGAACAGGTTTACTGAAAAACCATCAGCATTACACATAGTTTACTTAGTATTCAGTTTCAACCCAGGGATACTTATGATAACTTGTCAGCAATGATTTGAACAATTCATTTTCTTGGCACTAGGTAAACTTCAGTTTGGGTATGTGAGACATAAAGGCTGTATATAGTTTCTTTTCTGCAATAATGCCACCAAGGCAGATTTTAGCAAGGGTTAGCAAATATTAAATATTAAAGGGAATGTTAAATGTCTGAATTCTTTTTCTTTTTTTATTTAAATGCTGTATTCAAAAAATTACCAAAAAGGATTATGAAAGTTTCTAGCACCTTGTTTTCTCTTTGTAGACCTCAAGCTAATTTACCTCTTAGCCTGTCTTTAACTATTTCTTTCCATTTACCATGGTAATGTTTCCAGTTGGCAAGTAGTGGATTCTCTTGACTCTTATTTAAAAATCATTCTGCTTAAATCTGTTGTAGAAACAGACATACATCACTTTTGTGCAATATAGGAAAAATAAAATGGTAGCTACTGCTATTGGTAACAGTAAGTTATGAGGTAACTGATCATATCCATTGATCTAATGATATCTTTACTGAAAAGTTATTAAAAGGAACATGAAAATTGAATTGATTTATGCAAAAATGTGTAGAGATATTTTATTTGTATATCCAGTGAAAAATAGAAAGTTTTTACATAAGACCGGGCCTAACTAAGGTCTACTTCTGAATTCTTTTTTAATCTTGGATGAGATTAAATCCTTTGTAGTTCCTCTGATGTTCCCAAAAAAGAAATTTGTTTAATAACATTTAAAGGATATTTAGCAAGAAACATAGCGCTGATTAATTTGGGCACAGGTCCTGTGGCTTTTTTTTTCTTGCCATTTTGATATGCAGAATCATGTGCCCAATCTGAGGAGTTAGTTGGTGCTTCTTTCACTGAACTTTTGTAGTTAGATGACTGGGAATTGCCTGAGCCTTAGTACTCTGGACCAATTATGTCTCAAAAATTATTTCATTACTTTTTTGAAAATAGGTTTTTTATTGATAACTTTTGTTTTTTCATTGTTTTTTTATTGCCCTATGCACTCTTTCTTCTTTCCTAGTGAGCCATGTACTTATCACAAAACTGTAAGCCTTTTTTTTAAAGGAAAAAGAAAAAGAGAAGAAACTTCAAAACCAATATATTGAAAAAAATCTGACAGTATATACATATAGTATTTTCTTCCCTTTTCAAAGGAGAGTGGGAGACTGAAGAAATTTTTTGTCATATCTCCTCTTTGTGCTTTGTAATTTTGCAGCACTCATTTTGATTACTTTGAGGTGACTGTCCATTATATTTACATCACTGTAATAATGTGTATTTTTTTTTGCCTTTGCTCACTTCACTTTGCTCAGTTTGAGTTGTTCTGTATTTGCTGTTTTTTAGAGCATGATAAAATTCAATATACATTAAATTATCATTGAATTACCTTTTAAGGAAAAACTAGCCTCAGTGACATGGGAATAAATATTATTCTCATAAATGTCTAGCTATTGGGAAATGTTAAAGTAAATTAGGATATAGAAATTAGATAGAATGCTATAAAATATAAAATGTGAAAAATACAAAGAAATATGGAAGAAATTTTATCATGTGAAAAATAAGAGAAGATTGAAGTAAATGGTGTATGGTACTATGAACATAAGTGAAACAGATTGAAGAAAGAAAAATCAAAGTATTATGGATAATATCTATGGTATCTAAAAAAGCAGTGAAATATCTCATAAGCACATAAATAGTACAGAAATTAGAAATAAAATGTTATTTTTATTCTTTTGTTAAACAAGCTATTTTCCCTTTTACCAAAATGTAAATAGTGGAAAATTTGTGATTTTGAGATATCATTCATATTTTTATTGATCATTTCTGTTAAAAATGTTGCAATCAGTTCCTTCTCTGGGTATGGGTAGGATTTTTCATCATAAGTCCTTCAGGATAATCATGGATGATTGTACTACTGAGAATAGCAAAGTCATTCACATCTGGTCATCCCAAATATTGCTATTACTTTGTAACTGTACATTTCACTTTGCTCGAGTTCATGGAGGACTTTCCAGGTTTTTTTCCTGAGAGCATCTTGCTCATCATTTCCCAGAAGGCAGTAATATTCTACCATAAAAACACACCATAGTTTATTGACCCATTCTTCAATTGATGGGCATCCCCGCAATTTCCAAATTTTTTGTTATGGCAGATTCTTAAATTATTTTGGAAAAAAAATCAACATAGAATTCCTAACTCCTCACTTTCCAGTCTGTGATAGACATTGTAATGCTTCATTAGTAGAGCTTTTAGCTAGTTAAACCATTCTGGAAAGCAATTTGGAATTACACACACAAAAAAGTGACTAGTGAAGTGACCACATTCTTGTATTCAAAGACTCCACTACTGAAATGCATTGCATGGAGAGCACTGACATAAAGAAAGCCTTCATATGCACCTATATCTTTATAATAGCATTTTGGGGAGTTGAGTAGCAGAGGTTTGGAAACAAATTGTGATTGGGAGAACAACTAAACAAAGCATGGTATGTTAATATAGTGGATTTACTCTTTAAAAACAATTAATATGATATAGGGAAACATGGAAAGATTTAAACAATCTGATACAGTGGGAAGAAAGGAGAATCAAGAAAACAACATATACATTAATCACAAAAATGTAAATATAAATATCAACAAACACAAAACAATAAAAGTGAATATTACTAAATTACAAAGAATAAACTTGCCCCTCAGAAGAGGTGAGAAAAAACTTCTCCCAACTCCTTTGCTAAAGTTTTGGGGTCTATGGGTGTAGATCATTATATATATATATATTACCTTCAAATTTTTTTGATATATCAATTGATTTTGCCAAATTTGTTTTTTCCCCTAACTTTTTATTTTAAAAAGGTATCAATTTTAGGGATGGCTCTCTGAGATTGGGGAGGGGAGGGAAAACAGCCCGTGCAAAGGCATGAAAGTGAACAGTGATTGATTGCCAGTTACTGGGGTTTGCAAAGGAGTTATTGTGAAGACCAAGGGCTAAGTACATTGTTATCTGTGGCTGGAAGTGGAGTAGAAGGAAAGCATACGATATTGGAGAAAATAAGACCATTTTTTATATGTGTGGCATTCAACATGTATTTGGGTAGTTGTTTTCATTTATATATTTTTAATTTATGGAATAAAACAAGTATTTCCATAATATAGTATAATAAAAAATAATTGCACATGAAACTGCAAATCTGTTATGTACAACTTGCTATTCCTTTTAAGTATATAATAAAATTTTTCTGTAAATGGCTTATTTTTCTTCCTTCCCTCCTGCTCCACTCTAGGTAATTAAAGTTTTTAAAATTCTTTAAGAGAATAGATCTGTACTTATTATTCATCATCAAATGGAACAAACAAGACAGACCATCTGTTACAAGACTCTTAAATTTTTCTGAAGAGTATACAAATAATAGCCAAATGTTAGAAGTGATACTGTTTTGTAAAGAATTAAAAAATGCTAAAAATCTAATCCAAATTGATGTTTATCTATACTAATAGGTAATTTTTTTCTTTTGTCATTTCAGACATACATTGGAAGTGTGGTTATATCAGTGAACCCATATCGATCATTGCCCATTTATTCACCAGAGAAAGTGGAAGATTACAGGAATAGAAATTTTTATGAGCTGAGTCCTCACATGTAAGTATGATATTAAAACTTTAAGATTCTCTGTCATTGAAGAGCTGGGTTGTTAACAGATGTGTCCAGCTGTTTTCTGTGAGTCATAGGAAAGTATGTTTTTATCAGTTGTGGTTTTGAAGATAAAAGATTGCAAAGTTCATTTGGTGACATTGCCTTATTTTTAAGGGAAAAGTCAAGCTATTTCATTTAGTGTCCTACTATTCTGTTTGAGTTCTGAAATGTTTAGTTCCCTATGTGCAAAAGTTTTCTGATATTGTAGCAGATGTTGCTATATCTCTATAGAAAGTAAAACTAGAATTCATTTCATTTGTTTATTTAAAAGAGCACACACAGTGTTTTCAAAAACTAGTTGGCCTGAAAAACTATAGATAGTTGTGCAGTTGTTGTTGAGTGAATGGACTCAATGCTACCTTCAGTTTATACAGTGCATTTTTGAGAGACATTCAGTTTTTTTAATGCTGTAGAAACATTATCCAATTCTTAGCACATTTCTACTACACAGAGATGTCTTTTTTTAAATTAAAACTTTTTATTTACAGAACATATGAGTGATTTTTCTACATTGACCTTTGCAAAAAAATTTTTTTGTTCCAAATTTTTCCCCTCCTTCCCCCCACCCCCACACCTAGATGACAGGTAGTCTAATACATGTTAAATATGTTAAATTATATGACAAATCCAACATATGTATACATATCTATACAATTATCTTACTGTACAAGAAAAATCAGATCTAGAAAGAGAAAAAAAACTAAGAAAGAAAACAAAATGTAAGCAAATATTCACAGAAAGTGTTAAAATGTTTCTACACAGAGATGCTAACAGATTTGTCGATTCACAGAGCCCCAGGTATATGCTGCTTCTGTGTGATACTACTGCAGTCTCTGAAGTCACTTATGTGACTGTTGTTAAGACAGAAGAGTTATTTCATAGAATAAATAATTCCTGTAAAAGGAATGCTACTAGATTGAATTTATAAACCTTATAATTACTAACATTTATATAACACTTAAAAGTTTACAAGGTGCTTTATGTTCACTTAACTTATTTGAGTTTGAACATAGTCCAGTATAGTAGGAACTCACAGGTATTATCCTCACTTGACAGATGAGGTAAATGACTTCATCATGGTTACAGAACAAGTATTGAGAGGCATAATTTGTAATAGGTATTCCTTACTCCAATACTAGCAATTTATCCACTGCACTACCCTTTCTGTTGTATTCTCGCCTCATAAATGGCTTAAAAAATGTCTAACTTCCTCCAAAGAAGTGATGGTTTTGGTTTCATTTCTGATTAATTAATAATTCTGATTTAATTAAAGTAACACTACCATAGTGTTTCTGGACACTATAATTCAGTGGTGGTATTAGTAATTGGATCTGTATATTTTCCAATTTCTGGATTAGAAATAATAAAGATAAAAACCTTTGAAGAAAGGACTTAAAGAATAATTAAAGAGTAATCTCATTACTTTTGATTTTTCCTTACAAAGTGGTGATATCTTCTTAGCTGTTCTCTAGGACAGATATTTCTGTCTTTATTTTCACATTTGCAAGATGGCCATAAGGAAAAAAAAAACACATGGATGAGATTTTCCCCAAGACACCCAAGGATTTTTTAGCTACTATTTTATTTTGCTACTTGATTTTTTACTCAGAATTAATGTTTTAACTCTTCAGTCCCTTAAAATGAGAAGTGTCTTGAAGGTGGGAATTTCAGTGATTAATTATGTATGATAATTTGTTTGACTTGAAGAGATAGTAAATTGGTACAGTGGATAGAGTTTTAAACTTTGACTTGGGATAAGTTGGGTTCAAATATTACTTCAGACACTTAAAGGTTGTGCAATCTGAGGAAGTCACTTAATCTCTAAACCAGTTTCTTTATCTATAAAATGGGGATAATAATAAATGAGATATATATATATATATATATATGTATATATGTGTGTGTGTGTGTGTGTGTGTGTATAATGTTTTGTAATCCTTAAAGTGCCAGATTAAAGTTATTATTTAGAATGTTTCCCAATAAGTCTTGGGGCAGGGTTATGGGTAATGAAGGTGAGAGGTATACCTATCAATGGAATCAGCCTCCTTGAAAACCCAAACCATCTCTAATTTTAATGGCCCATCTGTTGTAATGGAATTGAAAACATCAATGGGCAGCTGTTTGGCAAATGTGATATACTGTGAAAAGAAAGAATTGGCGAGGGACATATGTTAAGGAATATTTGAAAGTTATCAGGCTGATGAACAGTGCATTCGTTTTCTGGAATTTAGATATTTGTCTGGCACTTATTAGCAACTAACTAAATAAAAGGGCCTGGTAGAGTCATAGATGGTGTCATAGCAAGAAGATTTACTTTGTGAGCTTGAAGACTCACTCAGTTTGTGTTAGTAGATATACAAGTATAATTCTTTTGGAGCAGATATTCCATTTCCAAATTTTTATTTACTTGCTTTGATATGTCCCAAAATGACATTACTGTTGTATATGAAACTAGACATTAAAAAAAAGAAGCCATATGGGAATAATTGTCTTAAACTCATTGAATTGTCCTCCAGGTGTGTAGACAAGATTAGACAAAATTTCGTTTAGCTTTACATTTAAAGTGTATCAGGAAAAAATAGCATCTGAAAATTTCTATAGAATCTTCAGTTTGTTCAGTCCTCTATTATTAAGTAAATCTATTGCTTTTTGCTTGAATTTTTATGCTAATGAAGTCTAATCTTCAGCAAGAGGTTCATAATAGCTATTTATTCTGTTGCCTAGATCCTAACCGAGGCCATTAGCAACCACATCTGGCAATTGCCTTGGGCTTCTAGGTGTGATAATGCTTTTGGTGCAGAGGCAGCTATGGGATTTAGATAGTACCAGGCTTGGAATTAGGTGGCCTTAAGTTCAAATTTGATCTTAGACATTCACTAACTGTGTGATCTGAGAAATCACTTAAATATCTTTTTGATTCGGTTTTCTTTTCTATAAATGGAGATAATAATAGCCACTTCCTTCCAGTGCTATTGTGAATATCAAAGGAGATATTAGTTGTAAAGTTATTAGTACAGTACCTGGCACATAGTAGGCACTATATATTAATTTTAGCAGCTAGGTGGTATTATGGATGGAATGCCAGGCCTGGAATCAGGAAGACCTCAATTCAAGTCTGGTCTCAGACAGTTAGTAACTGTGTGACCCTAAGCAGATCACTTTATCCTGTCTGCCTCAGTTTCTTCTGTAAAATGATCTAGAGAGAAAATGGCAAATTATTTCATATCTTTGCCAAGAAAATCCCAAATAGGGTAACAAAGAGTTGAACAGGACTTAACAACAACAATTATTATTGATGCTTTTCCTTTTTAGAGATAGCTATTAACATACTTGTGCTCCATGGCACCTAACTGTTCATATCCCCATATGTGCTTTTTTACATCTGTATTGTCACATTTCATTCCCTAGTATTTTATCTTTTTCAGCATTCCAGTTTCCACCCTTACTTCATTTCTCTTTCTACTGAATACATGAAGTTTTGAATACAAGAACAAAAACTAGACAAAGTTTTATTCCTCTCTGCCCTGAGGGTACCTGCTCTTGAAAGGTCCACATAGGACCCATCACTAACATTGCAGTCTTAATTATGCATCTTTTCCCTTTTTCATTCTTGGGATAAATTTTCAGTCATTGAAGATATTTGCAAGATGAATTTCTTTTAATGTGCTGGACTTACCTTCTCTCTTACAGTATCTGAAAACAGAAGAGATGAAATTTGCTTAAGTAAAAACTCAGGCTGACTCTTACACAGATGAGTTTTAGGTTTATGAGACACAAAATTAATTTCTAACTTTTTGGGAAATCCACTAGACCATAAACTCTACATGGGCCATCCTAGGGGGAAAAAACAAAAACAAAAACAAAAACAAAAAACCTTGGGCCTTGGTTTCAGTTTAAATTAAGACCAGCTTAAACATAACACTGCCAGGCTCTGAAAATTTGGCTAATTATTTCTTCAGCCCAGACTTTATTGGAACTGAATTAGAACCATAGTTCACTTAGTCCATAGAATCATCCAAACATGTAACTTTATGTGAAAGTCATGTTCTTTTTGGAGAAAACCTGGAATTTGACTTTTTCTTTTCAGATAATCCTTTGCTTTTAGACCTAAATTACTTTAAAGCCCTTAATTTTCAAATAGTAGAAATAATGCATATGATGGGCAAGGGAGAGGAGGAGAAACAACCAACTGGAAATAATGGAATGGGGTGGGGAGGGCTCTTATTCTCAAAAATAGGTTTTAAAATGTTATTCATGTTGCATTTATTCAGAAAACTACCTTGTTTCAGTTTTAGTTATCTGGCAATTATAGTTATATTGTTCTCTCCCTTTTCTGAACTCATAATTGTTCATTGTTGTGTTTTTTCAGTAATATCCAGTTCTTTTGTGATCCCATTTGAGGTTTACTTGGTAAAGATACTGGAGTGGTTTGCCATTTCCTTCTCCTTTTGTAGATGAGAAACTAATACAAATAAAGTTAAGTAACTTGTCCAGGGTCACATGGCTAGTAGGTGTCTGATATTATACTTGAACTCAGGATTCCAGGCCCAGCAGTCTATTTACTGTACCACCTACGTGCCCCTTACTCATAACAGTTTGCTTAGTCACATTTTATTGATTTTTGATTGTGATATTTGGAAACTTTATGTAACTAACAAAAATTATGGATAACTCTTGATTTGGGCTATTGAATTATATTTGATTTCCCAACACTCTTGAATGCATACGTCATTATTGACCTCTAATCCCAACGTCCACTGACCTTTTGTCACTGTCCTCACTACTGTTAAGATCATAAATTCAGATTTAGAGCTGGAAGATTCAACCTTAGAGCAGAGGTTCTGAACTTGAGGTCCCTGCACGTGTTTTTGAAAAAAAATTTTTTTTTTTGGTAATCATATCCTTTATGTAAAAAAGTTTCTTTTGCAATCCTGCATGTCTTTTGGGGAGAGTAGAATCTAGAGTCTTGTCTTCTTTGTGAAATCATTTTTGCATTATGGTTTTTAGTCAACCATTGCTTAGCTAACTGGAATCAGTCATATCTCTTAGCTTCCTGAAGGTCTGCAGGTGTCTCTTCTTTTTTAAAAAAAAAAAAAAAAAAAAAAAAAAGGAGAATATTGAATTAGATCAGGGATCCTTCCCGTTTTTTTTCACAGATCCCTTTTGCTATCTGGTGAAACCTGTGGATCCTTTTTTAGAATAATTCTCTTAGAGTATAAAGCAACATAATCATACAAAGGAAACCAAAGATTAGTGAAAATAAAGATGTAATTTTTTTCCCTTACCAACTTTTTGTATTACCTGAGTCTGTATATCTTTTCTTAATAACCCCTGAATTAGAAAGATCTTTAAGTTCTTAAAATTATCTAAGTTAATTGCAAATATAAACAATTTGACATCAGCTTATTTATTTATTTATCTATTTATTTTGTTTTTAGATAGGATGTCATAGTGCTGGATTTGGAATCAGGAAGGACCTGCATGACTTTAATCAGGTCATGTAACCATTCTCAACTTCAGGTTCCTAATCTGTAAAATGGCATAACAAGAACTATTGATTCCCCTTCCCTGGGTAGTTTTGTATCTCTAGTCAGATAACATATGTAACTTTTAAAGAATACATATATCAGTTATTAGTATTGCCAGTTTAATAAGCAAATTTGTGCAGGAGACACACTTATTTCTCACATTAGGGAGAGATTTTGTAATTAACACCAGTACAAATTGACACATATATGACCTTGATTTTTTTAACAGGATAATAAGATTGTCAGTAGTGAAAACAGTATTATTATGTAAAATCTTTTTCTAGTCTTAAAATCTGCATCTGATCTGCAAATTCACATGTATTCCTGAAAAGTTGTCTTTAAAGAGAAGTACATTTTTCCATTGTGTGTATATTTTAAGCTCATATTTAACATGGAGATGGAGAGGGACTAGAAAGTCATTGACAAAAATCTTATTGATAGATATTGGCAGTAGCCTGTTGAACATCAAGAAGAAATTGATTATATGCAAGAGAATATGGTTTGAGATCCTGGCCATGTATAATGGCATCTTGGTTATGAGTATTTCAGTCCACAATATGTAAGTCAGACCACTGACTGGATATTATTCTCCTTGAGACTTAGACCTGACTGCCCCTTATAACTAGCCTTATATGGTAAGAAGTTACTTCATCTTTTGAAATTTCATTGCCCTCAACTGGAAAATAAGGGTGTTAAGTTCTTCCCATCTTCCTATGCACATCACACTCCACCAAGCCAACCCAATCCACCACTCTGTGGATGTGAAGCTGTTGTTCAGTCATTTCAGTTGTGTTCCATTCTTCCTTATCCTATTTAGGATTTTCTACTGGAGTGGCTTGCCATTTCCTTCTCCAGCTCATTTTATAGGTAAGGAAACTGAGGCAAACAAGGTTAAGTGATTTGCCTAGGGCAACACAACTGGTAAGTATCTGAGGCCATATTTGATACTGGATTTTCCTGATTCCAGCCCAATTGCTCTATCTACAATGCTGCTATGAGGCTGGGTGATTAATGTGACCTAGAATATAAAGTGGCCATATCATTTGAATTTACATTGCATAGTTTCATTGGGATGGAACCAAGTACAATATATAATAATAACTCTGAATAGTACAAATTCACATATACTTGCAACCACTTCATGGGATTCATTAGTTGCACTAATCAAGAATGAAGAACTGGAGAGGTATGATCAACAGTTATGGTGAACAAGCAACTATGGGTAGAAATAATACCTTGTGATAACAAACATCACATATCAAGTTGCTTAGATTATTTGGAAATTGGAAGGCCTACTGTGGCCATCTCTTTCTTCAGTAAAATATGTGAATATTTGGGTTGAGGGCAATGCTCCTAATCATTATAGGTGGAGTGGATTTTCAGTTCCCTCAGGTGCAAATTTTCAAGTTAAAATTTATCCTAAAAATACATTTCTCTGTGTATATAGAATAGTTTAAATTTATGCTAAGACATTTACAAATTACCTTAAAAATGTGATAATTTAACATTGAATGATTAAATATTCAGGAACTGATTGTTAGCAATGTCATGAGGTATCATTTAAAGTATCAGTTAAACAAAATTGAATGAAGTATCAGTTAAACAAAATTAGTTAAACAAAATTGAATGAAGTATCAGTTAAACAAAAATTTAAAATGGCAGGATGCATATGGTCTTAGATAAGCATATATATATGTATATATATATACACACATATATATATTTATATAATGTTACTGAGGGGCAGAGTCATTGGAAATTTGAATTTAAAACTGAACTGCTGATAATTTGTAACTATAATGTGATAAATTTGAGGTAGAGGTAATCTGTTGGAGAAGAGTTAGGGCCAAGAAGAGTTGAAACCTTTAAGCCTCAGCTGGTGGCTCAATTGTTAGAGCTCTGGTCCTGAAGTCAGGAAGACCTCAGGGTTATAAGGCACAAAAGTGGATGACATATATAAAACATTGTAATTATAATGTACCACATACTTATTAGCTATTATTATTGTGGTATGCATTAAGATCATAGTTGTATAATTGGAAGAACCTTCAGAATGCAATCCCTTCCTTTTACATGTGAAGAAAATTAGTCCCATGGATGTTAAATACTTTGCTTGAGGTCACATATGTAGAAAGTGTCAAAGGGAGGCTAGTTTTAATTGTTGCATGCATGCAAATCGTGCCTCCCTGCCAAACAATGTAAGCTTTTGGAGAGTACAGGCAAATTTTGGTCTACTTTTTTTAAAATGTCCTACAATGCCTAGCCCAAATCCAGGCAGGACTAGGTACTCATTTAAATATTTTTGAGCCCCCCCCCCAACAGTTATTCTTTGCCAATGTCACATTTTTTGTGCTTCTCACCCACTGGGAAGGATCAGAGTGAGGTTTAAGTCCAAGTGAGCCCTGGCAGGGATTTGCCTCCTCAAAGGAGAAGAGAAGGCGAATAAAATCTTCAGAGAATACGCATTTCTGTAGAGTTATTATAATGTGGACTAGATTTCTTTTGACACTTGAGCGCCACATGAAGTAACCTATGCATGATTTTCTGTTTAGAGAACCTCAGGTTATAACTTGGAATGAAATTTAACTCCTCTTAAAATATTTTCAAATACTTAACTTCTAATGACTGTGATCACTTTTCCTTTTCATTTCATATTCTTATGTCTGGGGGAGATTATAACCAAAACATTTTTTTCTTTCATCTCAGATGTTTCCATTCTTTGTTATTTCTTTTACCACGCCATTCAGCATGACTCTGGCTCAGCCTTAACTGTTGATTTATTGTGGGCAAGTGGCATGTCAGTGAAGTTCATAGCGTCCCTTGTTCCTGAGGTAGTTTGCTTTGTAATTATTTGAAGATGCTCTTATAGGCTAACCTAAGATCCCATTTTTTGCTGGTTTCTATTGCATTGATTTTCCTGGCACCAATATACCTGGCTGTAGTTCATAAAATCTATGAGAATTTTTCAGAAATTAGATGCTCACCTATTTTGTATCTATTCACATGTTTACTTATCAAGAATTGTGGTGATGTGTTCTGATCATCTGGAAAATTTTAAGAAATGAATGTTAACTTATTTCTTCAATGGGTGATGAATATAGAAAACTGGGGGAGTTGATGCTGTGATTAATGGCAAATGTAGCTTTCTTCAAAACTCTTATGGGATGAAGACTTTTCTTGATTTCTCCAGTTGCTGGCCCCATCCCTTTTCTACCTAAAGAAATAATGTGTTGTCTTTCATTTTAATAGAATGTCAGCCCCTTGAGGGTCAGGGACTGTGTCATTTTTTTTCTTGTGTCAACATATAGCATGATACTTGGCTACATGACAACATGTAGCAGACACATAATAAATGCTTATTATTGATTTATAGCCCTTCCCTCCCTGATGAATGCTTTCAAAACTAGAAAGTGAAATGGTCCCAAATTCGAAAGTTAGTGGGTAGAGAACAAATCATAAAGATAATGAATTCTTAGGGAGCTCAAATAAGTGGACTTTGGCAGGGTAGTACTTCTTGGTCACACATAAAACCAGAGGATGTTAGAGCTAGAAGGAATCTGAGAGATCATTCAATATAGCATTATTTTATAGAAAAGGAAAATGAACCTCAGAGTAGTCAAGTGACTTGATCACAGGTTTCACAGTAAATTAGTGGAAGAGCAAACATTCCTTGATTACTAAGTTCACTGTACTTTGCTGACTTCCCTTTCTGAATAGTGATCCTCATTCTACATTGTTGACTTTCTCAGTCAGTTGTTCTTAGAGTAACAGTAATGAGGTCTATCCATGATGGTGGTCCTGAAGTAAGAAGAGCCAAGCTATTGAAAACAATGTGGCCCAAAAATGGGATTAACTCAGAAAAGCTTCTTAAAGCCAGCAAAGGTTATGTACCTTATACATGCTCAGTCAGCATTATTAATTGCATTCTGTTTTATTATTACATTTATTATTTTATTTTAATAAAATTTAATAATACTAATAATATTTTTATTACATTTGTTGTTCATTTGAGGTTTGCCTGACTCCATTTGGGGTTTTCTTGTCAAAGATTCAGACTGGTTTGTTGCTTTCTGTAGCTCATTTTACAGATGAACAAACAGGGTTAGCTGACTTGCTCAGAGTCATATAGCTAGTAAGTGTCTGAGTCTGGATTTGAACTCAGGAAGATGAATCTTTTGGACTCTAGGCTTGATATCCACTTTACCATCTAGCTGCCCATTACTGCTACATAATATGAGGTAAAAACAATGTTAGTTTCATAGGAGTTGAACTCAACTGAATCATTATCTTCCCTACAGGCAAGAATAGTGGGAATTTACTAAGTTTTTCCATTGAATTAGGGTTATAGATAAGGAATGTAGAAAGGGATTGAATTTGATTTGTCTCAGGTATTTGGCTATGTGTTATTACAGCTAGGTTGGTGACTTTATGGTAGATTATTGTTTATTTCATGGTGTCATTGGTCAGAACAATGTTATATATGACACATATATAACTTTATGAGTCCAGATTAAAAATAGAATTACTAACCATGAGATTCATCAAGAGCTAAATTCAAAATCTCATTTTCTAAAAATAAGCTTTACAATGTTTTGGGGACAATATTTTAAAACCTAGAAAGTGACTCATTTTGACAGCAAAGAACAGCTAACTTGGCAAAGTGGCTTAAACCCAAGACTTAATGATAGCCAACCCTGATGATAACTTGAAATTTATGTGTTAATAAATTGTTGTGCCACAAAATGAAACTTGTTATCACACTGAATCACAATGGCAGTTATAAATGCTTGTAGTTCTGGAAGAGAGTTTTGGATAAGACATTTTATTGACTTGACAAGTGGAAAAATAGACATTTGAGAACGCATTTTCCTGGTCTCTATACAATAGTCCTGAAATATTGAGTAAATAGTGACATGTAATAGGAAATGGAATCATCTCAGATTTTTCAGTATGAAATGTCTGGTTTATAATGTGTTGTAATCATATTTGCTGATGGAATGATTACTTTCTCTATTGGTAGCCTCACCTATTCTACAAGTCTTGAAGAATGGCAGTTTGTTTATGTTAATAGTGTTTCAGTGGATGCTCATTTGACTTTGAACACAATAGCCTTTTTTCATTCCTTTGGGCATTTTGAACTTTCTGTTGAATTTGTCACTGTTTCCTACCTTCTCTTCCTTGATAATCTTTCCTCCTTTGACTTTTATCTGTATTTTACCTAGTCTTCTTTAATGATTCTTTTCTTATTCCCTCCACTTAAGCTTTTTTCTTCCCATCCCATAGTTTTCCTCTTCTTTTTGTCTTTCTTTTTGTTTTCTCCTTTGTCACTTGCACTTAATTCCCCAAGGCTTAAGTTTTCACCTCTGTTCTGATGATTCTCATATTTGTTGCTCCTTTGAGCCTCTAGTCTAGCATTTCTAATAGCCCTTTGGACAGTTCAACTTGGAAATCCTGCCTTAACCTAAAACTTGATATGTCCAAAACAGAATCCTTCATCTTTTTTTAAGTCCACTTCTAACATCTTTATTACTGCTGATGTTACCATGATTTTCCCAGTCTTCCAGGTTGAAAATCTTGGAGTTCTTTTTGCCTTTCTCCCCTTTTATCTCATATGATTACTCAGCTGCCAGTCCTTGTCCATTTTTATCTCTTCAGTACTTTGGGCATCCATGACCCCTTTTCCATTTTGAATATTTTTTCTGCCTGCCATTGCTTCTCAAATGTATTGTTTTGGACTGAAAAAGCTTGAAAGAAGGCTTAGGGAAAGAGAAAATATGGAAATAAAAATCTGTGAATTATCTGAATAGATAAGTGACTCAGCAGTAAAATACAAGTGTTCCCAGAATAAATAATTTTCCATTTTCAAAATCAGAGGTCAGGCAGTGGACCAGATGACCTTAAGTAGCTATTTCCAGCCCATCTGTACTATAGTTAAAAAATTGTAGCCTATTTTGTACATTTATCTTGATGCTCTGATCTTAGCCCTGTTAACATATTTGAATATATCAGTAAGAAGTGAATAAATGGAAATTTTTCAGGCTTTTTTTTCTTATCTATGCTTTTGGTATAGCTGATACCCTGTGATATAAAGAATGGAGATTGTTCCCCTTCCCATCATTATTATAAGACGAACATCAAAAAATGGACTTCAGCCAAACTAGTTGAGACATTTAACTTTTCATTCCTTTCTAGGGTTAAAAAAATGATAAATGATAAATATCTATTTCTCTTTTAAAATGTATTTTATTTATTTCATTAAATATTTCCCAATTACATTTAATTTTTCTTAACATTTATTTTTTAAAATTTTGAGTTCCAATTTCTCTCCCCTCTCCTGTCCCTTCACCATTCCTTGAGAAGACAAGCAATATGGTATTAATTATACATGTAAAGTCATGAAAAACAAATTGCCATGTTGAAAAAGAAAACAGACAGTTGCATACAAAATGGAAAATAAAGTGAAAAAAGTATGCTTCAATCTGCACTCAGTTCATCAGCTTTCTGGAGCGGTATAGCAATTTTTATTATTAGTCCTTTGGAATTATTTTGGGTTGTTACCTTGATCAAAGTAGCAAGGTGTTTCACAGTTATTATCCTTGCAGTATTGCTGTTAACATGTGCAATATACTCCTGCTTCTGCTTACTTCACTTTCCATGAGTTCATATAAATCTTCCCAGGTTTTTCTGAAACCATCCTGCTTGTGATTTCTGCAGTGTAATAATATTTGCTTACAATCAAATGCCATAACTTCAACCATTCCCTAATTGATATACATCCCTCAATTTCTAATTCTTTGCAGCTCTTTAAAAAGAGCTGCTATAAATATTTAAGTTCTAATAGGAACCTTTTCCCTTTTCTTTGATCCTTTTGGATACAGATCTAGTATTAGTATTGCTGGATCAAAAAATTTGCACAGTTTTGCTCTCCTGAATAGTTAGATTAATTCACAATTCCACCAGCAGTACATTAATGTCCCATTTTTTCTTCTAGCTTTTGTCATTTCCCTTTTGTGTCATATTGGCCAATCTGGTATGTGATATCTGAGGTAATAACTCAGAATTGTTTTAATTTGCATGTTTAATCAATAATGATTTAGAGTATTTTTATGATTAGATATCTTTGATTTTTTTAAAAACTGCCTATTCATATCCTTTGGCCATTTATCAATTAAATAGGCATTTCTCTTGACTTAAAACTAGTTTGTGGTACTGCTTAGAAAGCATGAAGATCCATTTTTTAGGTTATGAAGGGACCCTTATTCAACTGAAAATAATAATAATAATAATTATAGCTTACACTTACATAGTTTGTAGTGCTTAGAAGAGTTTCTAACACAAAATAGGCACTTAAAATGCTTTTGATTTGATTTTCAAATTTCTTTCTGTGCACCAGCCCTCATAATAACCCTCTGACATAGTGCTATTATTATTGTTATTGTTGTTGTTATTTTATCACTAAGAAGACTAAGATTGAGTCTTGCTGATGGTGACATAATAAATATTATAGGTGGTATTTGAATCCAGGTCTCTCTTCCTAGTCCATCATTCTTGCCATTACATTACCCTGTTTCTCACAAATTTCATTGAAAATTCTCTTAATAAAAAGAAAATCACAGGAGAGAAGTTGACTACATTGGTTCATATGTCTAGATCTGGAAGGGGATCTCCTGGGTTAGCTAACTGCCTTATTTTATAGAAGAGGAAACTGGGGTCCAAGGAGGAGAAATATTTTGGCCAAAATCACACGGGAGTGAATATCAGAAGTGAGATTGTCATTCAGGGCCTCTGGCCTATGCTAGCATGTTTCCCATTGTGCCATAGATCTGTAACCAGTCATCAATCATACAGATTGCCTCAGGGAAATTTGTGGCATAAGACAATGACCCATAGGCTGCCTAAATGAAATAGGAAAAATATGTGAATAGAGAAGGGTTTTTAGGGAAGCACAGCTATCAGAAGATTTTTCTGTTCCTAGTAAGTTAGGATGTGAAAAATTAACCTCTGTAGGTGCCCCTGACAAGTATCACAAATCACTTCTAAAGTATAAACTGCTCACATTAGTCTGACATCTGGTGACTTCTTACTTTAACTTGACAAACTAAGTTTTCTGTTGTTTCTACACTCCCAAAGGATTGCAAATACTGTGAGCAGCCTCAAAATTAAGTGTCTCCTAAATTTGATATTTTGGATTAAGCTCTTATCATCTTGCCCTAGTTACACCTTTACCATAAATATATATTGGAAATTTTTTTGAATTCATTAAACCAGGATTTATGGAAAACATCCTTAGAACCCACTCCCTTGCTCTTAAAGTTCCTTCAAAAAATAGTTCTGCTGGAAGTGGGACAAGGTAGGTATGATTCTGGCCTCTTCAAGAAACCTTGACCAGATTGTAGCTATAATTGTTAAAGAATGGAGTAGTAATTTAACCAGTAAGGAGGAAGTCGGGTTGGGGCAGTGAGATGGTTTGATATATGAAGAAGCTTAAAGAAGACAGATGCATATACAAATATACACAGACACACAAGAATGGATCAACAAACTAAAAAGGACATTTTTTTTTGAGGAAGTACTAAAGGATCTTACAATATTCTGAGGTCTTCAAGAAAGAAGAGAAGAAAGAATCGTCATTGGCAAATCCCCCTGAGTACTAATAAAAGAAATTCTGTGTTTTTTAAGTCTTAAGGGTGTCTTAGAATGCATATCTGATTATTGGGACTTCTGATTCCCAGTAAGTAACATGAATAAAGAAATTTAAATAAAGGCGGTGAAATAGATTTTCAGAAAAAGTTTGTGTTGCATTTTCTTTTTAAAAATAATCTTGGGAACTTAGAACTCTATATTTTTAAGTATATGTATGTGTGTATATATATACATATACACATAGATACATACATATACACTTTTTTATAATCCTTTCATTTTCTTACTCAGCTTTAGAAAGCATAAACAGTTTTATCCTTGACAATTTGATGACCATATTCTGTTTGGTTAACATAAATACTAAAAGAAAGACTTGTAGGATTGTTGTAGCATTTTAACTTTGAATTAAATGTCCTTGGCCCCAGTATTCTTCCAGTGTTTAGAATTTTAAAAGATGGTTTGTTTTTTCAGACCATAAGTTGTAGATAAATGCATTCTCTTGTTCACAAAAGGCTAGGGATACATATGTGTGTGTGTATCTATCCCTAGCCTTTGTATATATGTATATATATGTATATGCATACATATATATGTATATATACACTTATAATTTGCATTATTTCTCTCTATTATGAATTCCTATGTGTGATTCTTTTCAAATGCTTCATTAGCATATAGAAAAGATTAACATCTATTAAATGGGAATATTTCTGTATTTCTATTTGCTTTTCTTCTTCCTGTATAAATTCCACTTGGTATTCAGAAGTGTGGCATATATTTTCAATTTGATTCCAAATAAAAATGATTTTTTAAAAAATATCTCACTTCCCAAATTATATATCTTCATGTTTCAAGTCAAATGTGCAGTCTGAGCCCAACCTGTCTTTACTTCTTGCAGGTGAATCCTATGCTGCAGTCAATTGTCTTGATTCCCATGCATACACCCCACCCCCACATTTGATTTTTACTATTTTTAATGCCTAAATGCCTTTCCTTTTCCATCTCCTCCTTTTAAAACTATCTCTAAAACTATCTCTAAGGTCATCTCAAATGCCATTTAAAAAACTACTATTTTACCAATCCTTTTCAAATAAACCATTATTGTTACTTCCTACTGATTCCCACAGCATAGCCAGAACACCCTTCCTTGAAACAACAAAGTACAATTATTCAAAATAGACTAACATTTTGATCATCTATCACAATGCATGCCTCATTCTATACTTTTAATGGATCTGGAGAGGATGGAGCCATAGGTCAGTCATTTATTAGAGTCATTGAATACCAGGATTGAGAGTTAGGAGGGAACTCTGTGACACTCTAGTCTACCCATTTATCTGAGAAACTGAAGACTCTGGGATATGAAGGGACTTGCCTGGGATCATATAGGTGCTAATAAGCATGGGAGCCAGAGGCAGGATTTGATTTGGATTCTTTTGACTCTAGAGCCCTTGATTTTTCACTGTTGTTTTCTTTTACATTATTGTGTCAATTAGTCTGTGGGTTCTGTTCCCTTCATGCTGACTCAGTTCATGGAAACCTTCCCAAGTTGTTCCATATCCTTCATTTCCATGTGAATCTTTCAGATCACCCAGGACAGAAATAATCATCTTTTCCCTCTGTATTATTAAAACACTTAGTTTGTAACACCATTTTGTTTTTCTTATGCATTGCCTTTTACAGTGATAATTTTGTGTAGTTATCTTGTGTAGCCTATTAGGTAGGGAACTCTTTGTGGGAATAATATAGCAGTCACTCAACAAATTTTTATTAAGCTCCTAATACCTGCCAGGAACTACATGTATAAGTTTTTCTTTTAAAAAGAAAGACACAATAAGAAATGATGATCAGATGCTTTCAGAAAAAGAAAATCTGGAAAGACAGGAGAACATTGTACATGGTAACAGCAATATTGTATGATGACCAACTGTGAATAATTTAGCTATTCTCAGCAATGCATTGATCCAGGACAGTTCTGAAGGATCTATGATGAAAAATGCTATCCATTTCTAGAGAAAGAACTGATTGAATCTGAATGCATATTGAAGTCTTATGGTTTTGTTTTGTTTTATCTTATTTTTCTTGTTTTTTTGTCAGTTTTCTTTTACAACATGACTAATATAGAAATATGTTTTTGCATGACTGTACAGTATATAAACTTTATGAAATTGCTTCCCTTCCTTCTCAATGAAGGGGAAAGGGAGAGACGGTAGGAGAGAATTAAAAAGACTCACACAATATTTGTCCCCAAAGTACTTAACTTTCTACCGTAATGATATAGTGGTTATTCATGGTAGATACTCAACAGAAATTTATTGAATGATTTATCCTTTCATTTTGCCCATAACATTTTAAATTTGACTGGTGTTGAGCACGTCATAATAAATCAAATAGTCCCATAGTTTGCTATTTGAAGGCTCAAATGCTTTATTAATGATTGTTTATTAGTTAACCTTATGTCTTGTGAGCAATTAAACAACCATTTATGAAATGCTCTGTACTGGGATTGCAAAGTAGACCAAAAAATACAATTCACTGGCCTCGAGGAGTTCATATTCTAATGGGAAAGACAACATACAAACAATTGTGACCAGGGCTCTGTGTGTGTATGTGTTTGTGTGTGAAATCAGTAGAGGATGTTGTTTTATGAATTATGAGAGTTGGTAGAAAAAAGTTTTATTGGAATCTTTCTAAAGTAAATGGATATAGACTTCACATTAAAAGCCTAAGGACAAATAAAAAGGTCAGTGAAGCTGTACCTGGAATGAGGCTGCCAATAATAACCATGAAAACCAAACTATTAAAAGTATTTGAAATAATCTGCATTTGTGACAAAAAACTTTTGAAGTACTTTTGTGGTTTCTGTTTGGATTGTATTTACCTTGGATTTGTAAGCCTGTTCTGTATAAAAATTGAAATATATTTAACTGTTTTGGCTAAGATTCTGATATTGTGGAAAATGTGAGTTAGTGTGGAATACATGCATTTTAAAAGATGGGGAAAATTGCTTGAGGACTTGTTTAAAAAAAATCTGTTTTGACATTTTGGGTGTATCTTATCCTCCTCACCACCTGCCTTTCCCCTAAATAAAGTCAGGTTCAAATAATATTGTTTTGTCCAACTTTATGTTGTTATTATGTTTGACCCTTTCATGGCTTTGTGATCTTACTGATGTCCCTGTTCTTTTGAGATTCTTTCCAGCAATCCTTGCCCAAAGTGTGACTCTTGTTCTCTATAACTAGATGTCACAGTGGTTAGAGTGCTGGACCTAGACACAGGAAAAAATGAATTTTAAACCAGTTTTAGATACTAGATGCATGACCTGGGCACTTTTGCCCCAGTTTCCTCATCTGTAAAATAGAATTAATAATAGCATGTACTTCCCAGGTTTATTATGAGGATCAAATGAGGAAAAAATTTTAAAGTACTTATCATAGTGCTTGACACTGTTAGATGCTTTGGTGGTGGTGGTGGTGGTGGTAGTGATGATGATGATGATGATGATGATGATGATGATGATGATGATGAATAGTTGTAAAAGTGCTTATCACAATGCCTGGTAAATAGTAGGTGCTTAATAAATGCTTTCTCCTTTCCCCTTTCCTTCTTCCTATAGGTCCTTCATATGAGGTCTACTCAGTGTACTGGGAGCCTTTCACTAGAACTCTTATTTTTTATTAAAGCTTTTTATTCACAAAACATATGCATGGATAATTTTTCAACACTGACCGTTGCAAAACTTTCTGTTCCAAATTTTTCCCTTCTTTCCCCCACCATCTCCCAAGATGGCAGGAAGTCCAATACATTCACTAGAACTCTTAACCTAGACACAGTTGACATTAATATATTAGAAGCAAACTATGTCAGTAACACATGAAGCAGGATGTATAGTGGAAGGAGACACTCTGATCCTCTGCAGCACAAATGAGGTCTGTGTTTTCCACCAGTGTTTTCCCCCTGTGGTATCCTTACAGTCTCCCTTGATCATATTGTGCCTGTGCCAACTGAACCCTATTATGTTTTATCTACAGTTATATTTTCAAAGTCCTAATTGATCAGGGTTTATGCCTATTAAATTTTAGCCATGTGTGCCAAAAACAAAACCTTGGCTACATTCATTGCTGCTTAATGATGTAAATGTCTACATAAGATCCTGACTTTTCATTTTTTGTCTTTCTTTGTGTTTTTAACCTTTGGCACAGTGTATAACCATTGTAGACACTAAGGAGACAGTAGCTGGCATTTTTGCTACACTTTAAATTTTACAAAGTGATTTACAAATAGCATTTCATTTTATCCTCATTTATAAAATGGGGATAATAATAGCATCTGTCTTCTAGGGTTGTTATGAGGACCAGTTAAGATAATATTTGTAAAGTGCTAAGCCCATAGTAAACATTATAAAAATAAAAGCTATTATCACTATTATTATCCTCCCAACAATGATTTACAGGTGTAGATAATGAGTCAGAGAAAGAGTTGATTTTCTCACCATTGCTAATAAGTTCCTAGAGCCAGATTTGAATTGAATCTTTCCATCTCCATTGTTCATGCTCTATCCCCTGTACCTCCTAGCTACTTCTAAATAGATACTACTAAATAAACATTGTTGAGTATAATTGAAATAGCTATGGCAGGTCTTAGACCTGTGGTCTACTGACTTTCCTCATTTGTGTGCAAAAATTTCCTGGAGAAGTGGAGCAAAAAGAATATTGGTTTTAGAGCCAGAAGACCATGGTTCATATTTTACCTTTACTGTCCATTACTCAGGTGTCCCTTGAGAGAAATAATCTAATTTCGCTGGTTCTCAGTTTCTTCATCTGTAAAAATGAGGGGGTTAGATTAGATGAACTTTGAGGTTCATTTGAATTCTAGACTTAAGTCTTATGACTTCAACTCTTTGCAAAGCTCAGCGAGGTTACCATTGTCCTACAGAAGTTTGAGAAACCTTATGTGGTGTTTAAATTAGGTTACTCTATCAATTTATGACCTTACATTTTGAGGGGGAAGTATATAGTATTAAACAATGGATTAAAAATAACAACTTTTAAGCCCCCAATATCCTGTTTCCTCCTTAACTATTTTCCTCTCTTTGTTTCCTATCATTTGCTTTCCTATCTTATCAAGTCAAATTCCTTCCTGTAGTAATTTCTTCTAATCTACTTCTTAGTGCTAATCTCTAACATCTGATTTTTTTTTCCACCTTATCTTTGAAAATTACTCATCATTTTGACTCAGGACTTCTTCTGATCTGTCTCCTCATAGAAAAAAGGTGCTGCTATTCTCTGTAGGAGGAACTACAGACCAGATAACTTTGGACCCCACTGGGAAGTTATCCTGGTCAGTTCTGAAATGTAGGGAAACTCAGGGGGAGGAGGGCTGTGAAATAGCAACTTCAGATAATAAGTTCACTTCAAAGAATATTGAAAGGAAAACTAATGTTCTGAATGACAATTATTGGCTTTAAATTATTTTAAATTACCCAGTTTATGAATTTTGAAAATCAATTTTGTTTCTATAAATGCTAAAATGTTGAATTAAAGGTAGCTCTTTGTCCAGTGAGCCTTTAAAATGGGCCTGGCATAGGTGTACTGGAATCTGATCTATTACATATCTGATTTAAAATTTTTCACTGTGGTGCTTTACATTTTGGAAGTCAGCAAAAGCAGTAGTATTAATCTGGGCTTGATTTATTATTTCATTTATTGTTTAGATTTAAGAAGAAATGTTTAGACTTAAGAAAGGAAAAAATGTTAATACAGATTAAAATTAAAAGTGTGTGTCATGGGCTAATATGGAAATATGTTTTGCATGATTGTTTGCCTTCTCAATGAAAGTGGAGGGGACGAAGAGAGGGAGAGAATTTAAAACTCAATTTAAAAAAATTAAATTGTTTTTATATGCAATTTGAAAAATGATTTTTTTTTTTTTTTGGCTGAGGCAATTGAGGTTAAGTGACTTGCACACAGCTAGGAATGTTAAGTGTCTGAGACCAGATTTGAACTCAGGTCCTCCTGACTTCAGGGCTGGTGCTCTATCCACTGTACCACCTACCTACCCTGAAAAATGAAATATTTTTTTAAAGTGTCATGGGAACATTTTTTCCTGTTTTTTTCCAGCATATTCCTAAGCCTGTCCTCCCCATTTCCAAACATAGACTGTAGCATATGCAAAGCATTGTATATGTGTTGCTTTCTCAGAAACCATCGTTATATTCTTTTAGTGGTTACATGGGATTTTCTTGATTATGGTATGTTTATGAGTACTTCACTCAGTAAGACGTCAGATCCTATTTAAATGGCCTAGTCTACATGATACCATATCAGATTTTCTACTCAGTTTGTTTAAAGATGGTCATCTACTTTCCAAAGACCTATGTAATCATTTTAAACAGGGCAGATGCTTTTTTCTGAATATTCGTCATGTTCTATTTTAGAGCCTAGCTTTGATGGTTTTTATTAGTGGCATTCTAAAACAGATGTCATCTCAAAGTGAATCATCACTGAGATATTATTTCTGTGTTTTGTAGCTGTTAAGGAATAGTCTTTTTCAGTAACTTAAGAGAAAGCTATAGACTTGCCTTGAATGAAAGGATCTCATAATAGATAAAATAGGACTCAATGGAATGCAGAATAGGGAGAGACCTTAGAAATCATCTTATTTAATCCCCTTTTATTGAACAGATGAAGAAAGGTCATTGTCATTTAGATATTAACTACCAAGGAATATAAATACCAAGGTATTCAAATCTATTTTGCTTTCCACTATTCCAAGCATTTATTCTACATCCATGTATATATATATCAGATTCAGTGCTGGTTGCTGAAGAAAGGAAAACAAAGCATTCCTACCCTCAAGAATCATCCATTCTGGCTGATTTCATATTTAATAGGTTAATTGTAGGTGAATTGCAATGTTTCAAATGGTTCTTTTTTTTAGTGTTTTATTTTTCCTAAATTACGTCAAGACAGTTTTTAGCATTCATTTTTATAAAATTTTGAATTCCATATTCTTCTTCCTTCCTTCCTCTCTTATTTTCTCTTCTATCCCATCTTTCTAAAATGTAGGTAATTTGATCTAGGTTATATATGTGCTGGCATGTAAAACATATTTCTATTAGTCACAGTTGTGAAAGAAGAAATGGATCAAAAGGGAAAAAAACATGAAAAAGAATAAAGTGAGCAAAAAAAAATTATGATTCAATCTGCATTCAGAATTTACCAGTTCTTTATTTGGATAGTGATAGCATTTTTTTTCTTGAGTTCTTTGTACTTGCCTTGCTGAGAAGAGCAGTCATTCATAGTTGATCATCACACAGTGTTGCTGATACTGTCTACGTTTTTCTGGTTCTGCTCATTTCACTTTGCATCAGTTTGTACAAGCCTTTCCATGTTTTTCTGAAATCTGTCTATTCATCGTTTCCTGTGGCACAGTAGTATTCTATTTCATTCATATACCACAGCTTAGTTAGCTACTCCCCAATTGATGGATATCCCCTCAGTTTTTAGTATTTTGCCACTAGAAAAGAGCTGCTATAAATATTTTTGCACATGTAGATTCTTTTTCCTTTTTTCAATCTCTTTGGGTTATAGACCTAATAGTAGTGCTGTGGTGTCAAAGGGTATGCAGAGTTGTTGTCCTTTGGTCATAGTTCCATATTGTTTCCCCAGAATGGTTATATCAGTTCACAATTCACCAATAGTGGATTAGTATCCCAATTTTCCCACATCCTCTCCAACATTTATCATTTTCCTTTTTTGCCATATCAGCCAATCTGATAGATGTGAGGGACTACTTCAGAGTTGTTTTAATTTGCATTTTTCTGATCAAAAGTGATTTAGAGCACTTCTTCATATGCTTGTAGATGGCTTTGATTTCTTTTTCTGAAAACTGCCTGTTCATATCTTTTAACCATTTATAAATGGGGGAATGGCTTATATTCTTATAAATTCAGTTCTCTCTATATTTCAGAAATGAGGCCTTTATCAGAGAAACTTGCTGTAAAGATTGTTTTTCAACTTTCTGCTTTCTTTCTAATCTTGGTTGCATTGGTTTTATTGGTTTAATATAATTAAAATGATCAATTTTACATTTTATAATGTTCTCTATCTCTTGTTTGGTCATGAACCTGTAATCCATTTAACTTTTCTTTTAAGAATTTGGGTACTATGCTATATGGTACATATATAATTAGTAGTGATATTACATTTTCTGTATCAGGGGTTCTTAAACTTTTCCTACTTTTGACTCCTTTAAACCCATGAAATTTGTAGGTGACCCTTGGTATATAGGTATATAAAATAGGTATACAAACTAAACATTTACTGATAATAAACCATAATTTGCAACTTTCCTGAATTCATTTATAAGACCCTATATGGGGTCAAGAATCACAGTACAAGAAGCTGGGGTCTATATGCTACCTTTTACAAGATATATATGCTACCTTTTACAAGATATACTTTCCTTCCTTATCTCTTTTAATTAGATTAATTCTTTTTCCTCTTCTCTTCTCCTTTTTCCTTCTCCTCCTCTTGTTTTTGTTGTTGTTATTGTTGTTGCTGATCTTCTTGTTTTTGTTCTTCTTCTTGTTCTTGTTCTGGTTCTTCTTCTCCTTCTCCCCCTCCTCCTCCTCCTCCTCTCCTTTTCCTCCTCTTCCTCCCTTCTTTCTCCTCCTCCTCCTCTCCTCCTTCTCTTCTTCCTCCTCCTCCTTCTCCTCTTCTTCTTCTTCCTCCTCCTCTTTCTCCTCCTCCTCTTTCTCCTCCTTTTAAACTTTAGCTGAAGCATAATAGATTCAGTCCCAGCCTTTCATTTTTATCTATATATGTTACTCTGCTTCAAATATGTTTCTTGAAAACAACATATTGCAGGATTCTGGTTTTTGATCTGCTCTGCTCTCTGCTTCACTTTTGTGGGAGAATGCATCCCATTCACATTCACAGTTATGATTACTAATTGTGTATTTCCCTCTATTCTCTTTTTTTTTCTTATTTGTCCTTACTCTCCTTTCACTCTTTCCCTACTCCACAGTGTTTTGCTTCTGCCTACCACCTCCCATGGTCCTCCTTTCCTTCTGTCAGTTCAATCCCTTCTTTACCTTTACTTGATCTCTTCCCCTCCTATTTCTGTATTGGATAAGATAAATTTCTGTATTCAACTGATTGTGTATGTTATTCTCTCTTTGAGTCACTACTGATGAGAGTAAGTTTTAAAGAATGCCTATCTCCCAACCACCCATTTTCCTCTGTACTGTAATGTTTTTCATGCCTATTCATGTGAAATAATTTACCCTATCCTACCTTTTATTTTCCTTTCCCAGTGTACTCTTTCTTGTTCCTTATTTATTTCTTTAAAATGCCATTCTTTCAAATTTATCTTACCCCTCCATCCTCTGTCTTTGCATATTATTTCTAGCTGTACTATTAATGGTATAATTTTTAAGAATTACAAGTTTCATCTTTCCATGTAAACAGTTCAGCTCCATTGAATCCCTTATATATTCTTTTCCTCCTCTCTCCCCATTTTAGGCTTCACTTGGGGCTTGATAGTAGAGATTGATTTTGTTGTTGTTGTTCAGTTCTGGTCTTCTTATGAAAGTTTAAAATCGTTTTATTTCATGGAATGATCAGCTTTCCTCTTAAAGTATTATGATTAATTTCATCAGGTAGGTGATTCTTGATTGTAGTTCTAACTTCTTTGCTTTCCAGAATATTATGTTCCATGTTTTCTGATCTTACCCACCATCCTGGCTCCTGGGAAAGAACTATCCCAAATAGTTCATTGAGACGATGTAAGTTGGGGGGGGGGAGAGGGAATGAGGGGATTCCCATACTGGGAGTTCCCTACATTAAGGAAATTATAGGTATACTCTTTTCCCTTCTACTCCTCAGGAAAAAAAAAAGTATGTTGAAAAAGTTTTATTTTTTAAAAAAAGATTGTTTTTAATTGCAAGATAATAGGATCTTAGTGCTTGCTGTTACCACATTTTGAAAAAGGAAGTATGATGTGATTCTTTTCTTTTTTACTAATATGTAGCCATATTCTTCTACTTGATATTCTTAATCAATTTCACAATAATGCAAGATAAAGGAGAACTTAAGTTTTGTAGAAATAATGCTACTATTTCAGCGTGGAATCAGCTAGTGTTAGAACCATGTTTTATAGCTTTTTGAGTAAGGTTTACTTGTAATGTATTTATGTCATTGCAAAGTCAAATTATTTGCTAATGAACAAGGGATCTGAAGAGACCTCACAAATCATTTTATTCAGTCTTTTCCTGAAGAGAAATCTCAAATCAGATACCACTTATACAGACATTTAGATATAGAGAAGTCACTAACTCTTAAAGCAAGCATGTAATTTTTGGACAATTCTAATTGTTAGGAAGTTTTCACTTACTCTGACCTAAAATGTGCTTCTCTGCAACTTTATGTTTTATGACTGTCTTAAATGTTTTCATTACAGAAAAAAAGCCAAAAGCCTTTTTTAAAAGATAACAAATATTTAAACAAACTCTTCAGCATTTCTTGCTCTAAACATGAAGAACCTCACAGACTCATGCCCTTAAAGGTAGATAAATGGCTTTTTATAAAAATCTCGTAGCATACATTTTTCCAGTTGCTATTTATTCTAAAAGAATAGCCTAATTTTATTCCATATCTTTTTTTCACCCCAACATTTGGATTGTTAGGAATGTTCTTCAGTAAGTACTCTAGCTATAAGTGGATGACTGTATAATGGGAAAAACATGAATATAATGTGTTTGTATTAACATGTTATGAGAAGATAGTAAAGCCTTCTAGCATAGAAATAATAGGCAACATTCCCAAGTTTTAGCTGAAATTGTGACAGGGTGAAGAAGTGGGAGCATAGGCACAAGTAGGCACCAAAGTAAAGAGGGTGCAGGGCATGGAGTTGGGTAGTCCTGAGTTCAAATCCTTTCTCAGACACTAGCTTCATGACCCTGGGCAAGTCATTTACCCTTTTTGCATCAGTTTGCTCATCTGTGATTAGGATAATAATAGCATCTACCTGCCAGAGTTATTGAAATGATTTCAAATGAAATAATAATTGTAAAATACTTGGCACAGTGCTTGGCACATGTTAAGCATTATATAAAGGTTAGCGATTTTTATTGTTATTGTTATTATTATAGTTTAACTATGATGGTATACATCAGGTGAGCAAAAATTTGCTAAACTAAGAATAAAGCAGATAAAGATGTAGTTGTTTGCCACAACTGTATTTTATGAAATTTGAGTCACTGTTCCTTTACCACATAGGAAACAGAGCAAAGTTAATTGAGTGAGGTTATTGTCTAGAACAACAGAACTTGGAGAGCTTGAGTCCTAGCCCTGATTCACTGTAACATATGTTGTTGCCCCAAAGAACTAGTATAGTAATCCTCAATCATAATAATTAACATTTTTCTCTCTCTCTTTCTCTCCCTCCCTCTCCGTCTTCTTCCTTCCCTTCCTCTCCATTTCCTTCTCCCTCCCCTTCTCTCTTTTCTCTCCCCCCCTCTTTTTCACTTTCTTTCTGTCTCTCTCTGTCTCTGTCTCTCGCTTTCCCTTTCTCTCTCTGTTTGTCTGTCTCTATTTCTCTGTCCATCTCTCTCTCTTTCTCTCTCCCTCCTTCCTTTCCTCCCTTTTCCCCTCCTTCTCTCTCTGTCTCTCTCTATATACACACATATATATAATATTCATGTTTTTCACACGGGCAAATTTAACCAGGGCTTTCTTGACCCTCAGGTGCTAAGAAGATCTGCCACTATAATATATCACCTCAGTATTTGGGTAGGGCTTATTCTGAAATTTCAATTTAGAGAGCATTTATCCAGTTTTTCTTCTTTTCAGTTTGGTAATCATTAGCTCTTTAGAATGTGAACTACAACAAAACTTGAAAGATGATGATATAGATTAACAGAGGGTCTCCTTGAAAATGAGGTTTTTTTAAAGCTGATTTTGGAAAAAATACTTTACAATTAGCAGATCTTTAGTTCTGTTGTATAAGTTCAAATTTTTTTTGGGGGGGTGTTCAGTTGAGAATTTTAAAATTAGTTGTTTTTTCTTTAAAAAGAAGAAACAAGGGATTGAAAGAATGCTCTGGTAAGCAAATTTTTCATGAGTATTTGTTAGCAAAGAGATACTAGATAAAAATTGTGCTGATGGTTTTCTAAGTTTAGGAAAGGATTCCTGAGGTTGCTTCTTATGGATTCTTAGGAATGAAGTGATGTGTTCCTGGAGATGACAAGTGAATCAGAAGAGTAAGGTTCTTCAGAACATGTTCAAGAGTGATTCCTCACTATGTGACACGGTGATTAGAGCACTTGACTTGGGCCAGGAAAATATGAGTTCAAATGCTGACTTAAAACATTTACTATCTGTGTAATACAAGCAAATCAGTTAACCTTCCTCTGCTTCAATTTCCTCATCTGTAATCTGGAGGTAATAGTACCTCTCTAAGTGTTGTGTGCACTAACTGAGATAACATGTAAAGTGGTATATAAATGCTGTCCATCATCATCACCATCATCATCATCATCACTCAGTGCATCAGGGGAAAGATTAAGGAAATCAGGTGTTTGGAAGAAATGAAGTGGTTAGGTTCTGGACTTAAAGTCGGGAAGCCTTGAGGTTAAATCCTGCCTCAGATACTTACCATCTGTATGACCCTGGGCAAGTTATATAACATCTGTCAGACTCAGTTTCCTCATCTGTAAAGTGGGGAGAGTAATAGTGCCTGTGTCACAGAGCCTTAGGGAGGGTCAAATGAGATGATATAAGTAAAGCTTAGTAAAGCTTGTAGTTTATATTATGCAATAAATTTAGATAAATATAAAAATTTGTTGCACAATAAATGTAGATGATGTGGAAGATGGTGATCAATTACACGAATTCTACTAGATTTGAGACATCTGAAAATCATTTGTGTTTTGATTTGAGTGAAAGTGAAGTCAGTCTGAAAGGCTGGGACAGAACATGAAGTTTAGGTTTGGAAGAGGAGAACCTCTCCTTTGTTCACGAGTTCTCCAGTACGTGAGCTTCTCCTTTGTTCATGAGTGCCCCAAGTTTTTATAGAGATTAACGTTCTAAACAGAAATAAAAGAGAGGAACATAAATACCTGCAAGACAATTTTGAACATGCAACCCAGCACTCTGGTAGGTTAAAAAGTAACAGATGAGTCCCAAACCCAAATCCTGAGACCTAGAAATGATAGATGCAGCTGTCTGAAAGCAAACGGCCAATTGGCTTGTGCTACAGCAAGTCTTCCTCCAAATGAGTAGCTTTCTGAGTGGATCTGGGACTGAAGGGAAGCTGATGAAAAGGCAGCACTTTAACTCAAGGCCATTCCCTATACTTAGAGCTCAACTAGAGGACACAGGAGTATATTTTGTGTGCCCTTTATGTGGTCGGAGAGAAGGCGCATTCACTCTTTGCCTTATCTTCATTACTGTAAACCCCTCATTTTTGTGTGTGGTAAATCACAATGCTGACACACTCACAAAATAATAGGAAGCATATGGCTCACAACTGTTTTTAACTTAAGACCTTCTCAAAAGACTTATTTAGATTCAGTAATTACATAGTGGTTTGGAAGACTGGCATGTGGTCCCCGTTTGTAGTGTTGGCCTTCGGGATGGATAATATGCTAATCTTTCCAAGAAGGAAGAGGACAATGGATTGGGAGGGTTCTCTGTGTTCCCTAATGCTTTGCCACATTAAAAAAAATTTTTTTAATAATTAAAAACTCTACTAGGGTCTTCCTTTTATGCTTCATTGTGGTAGAGAGAGTGTGACCCTTGTATAATTAAGATTACACTGGTAAGACTCCCAAGAACTCTGTCAGCTCTTCCCAAGGCATGTAGTGCTTTTGGAGTTTAGATAGTGTCTGATTTTGTGTTGTCTTAAATTTGGAGAGACTCATCACTGTAGGAAAATGGTCTATAGTATATGGTACAGAGCAGAGAGTCTTAAATTTTTCCCTTTTGACTCATGTTCTCTTTTTGTTTGAGAAACTTTTATGTGATTCTGGGTATGTAGGCATATAAAATAGGTATGCAAATCAAACATTTACTTATAATAAATCATACTTTGTTTTAAAATAATTCTTTGTTTTGCATATAAATTTACCATTTATTAAAGATCAAAGCAAACTTGCATACTAATGAGATGTCTCTGTTTATTTTTACATAAAGAATTAAATCTTTTCATTTGATACCTTTTACTCTAGTGAAATTTTTTGCTACCTCCACATTCAGTAATGCAACCCTATGTGGGATTGCAATACACAGTTTAAGAAACTTTGGAATATAACAAAGTAAATATAAAATAAATAAAGATTCACTATTATTATTATTACTTTTGTTTTTGAAAGGATGTTAAAGAAAGAGGCACTTTTGCAACCTTTAATTTCATTTTCCTGGAAATCCCATTCACATCTGAGTCTTGAGTACCTTTGATAACTTCGACCTTTTATTCCACCCCTGCTTGTGATCCATTGCTCTCTTATTGCTTTTTTTTTTTCCTATTTTCATTGGTGCTTTTTCAAAGACCCTTCAGATGAACATCTTTCTTTGCCATTTTTGAGGTCAGTCATGACATCCTACCCTTTTTTTTGCTATTGGTACTTTTCTTAGGATGAGATTAAAGGGAAAAAGAGATCTTCTAATAAACAACCTTAGAAATAATTGAGAGACATATTTTTACATTATACCTATTAATGCAAGATTGTTTTAAGAGTTAAAAGAGTGGAGGAAGAAGGGAACTTCATTAAAAGACATATTTTGTTGAGAGCTCATTTCTAAAGTATTGGGGGGAAAAAAAACAATGATACCTATTTAACTTTTATCTTTCCTGTTGCTTTAAGATGAGTACAGGGGAATATATTTATAGTTTTACAAGCATAAAAATAGTAATAAAGGAATTTAAGTATAGTTCTCTGGGAAGAGCTAGTCTTCTTTTTATTATTTTAGGCTTCTTTATGACTATCTGTTGAATAATGAAAACCTAATGATGTGTACCATAATATCATATTTGCCTGAGCTAGGAATTGACCTTGGTCCTTTGTAGTTATGGTAGACTTGAGTGAACTGTTTTATCCTGACAACTGACAGAGGCACAGTATATGTTGAACTCCTATTTTTTAAAAATAGAAGGCAGTGTACATATTATGACATTATATTAAGTTACAGGGAACTGATTGCCTTTTTGTGGGCATTTTAGTTCTTTTCAGCTGAATTAAAATATCCCAGCATTTGGGTATACAAAACATTCATATACAGTGGCCTCAGGGTATAACTTAAAAAGTATATCAAAGGAATATTACTATATTAAATAATTTTATGAATGTTACTAAGCTCAAAATATAAAACTTGAATACATCAGTGTTTTCTTTGTAGCTTTTTATATCTAATGTTATGGAATGAGGAAAAAGCAGCTATTTGTGTGTGGCTTGTGCTTTGTATAAGTTTTTTTAAAAGATTAATATTTTTAAAAAGTATTTCCTTCCTTGGACATTTGAATTCTATGCGAGTGTTTTCGTGGCCAGTTTAGTTTCCTTGGTAATTAATTTTTTTTTCTTTTTATCATTTTCATTCAACTAAAAAATTGTGACTGCTACTTGTTGCTACTAAATGAAATCTTTGAATGGGTCATTGACAGGCCTTTAAAAGAGTCTTTGAATATATTCATCTTATGTTTTAAATTTAGGGATCAAAACCCACCAAATATTTACATGATGCTACCATTCTATTTAAGGTGAAAAGTTCCCTTTAATAATTACCTTTAAGATTAGATCTGCAGATAGAAGCATTGTTAATGACTGGACAATTTGCCGTGGTTCTTTGCTGGACAGTTTCTTGTTTTTTTTGTTCTGATCTGAGATTATGACACATGCAATACATCAGTGTTTGGTCACTTCACCAAAGAATTATTAGAAGGGCCTCAATCCATAAACATATCAGACATTCCTTGGTAATTAATTAAGACAAATACTGACTTTCCAGTCTCTCATTCTGGCTGGTAGATGCCTTAGATTGTAATACTCAGGTGTCACTATTACAATCAGAGCAGTATTGGTGGGAAACATTTAGCTAGAGGGCAATGAGGAATTTGGTCAAGTTTTGATCGAGATAGAGAGAATGGGGTAAGTAAGAGCCAGTATGGGATTACATTGTGACTCCGGCTTCTTGTTTCACCAGCTCTGCTCCCTGTAAGGGAGGGAGGTTGAACCAGTTTCAGGTAAAAACTACAAAAGGATAAGCACTCTATTTTCCAGTCTGTGCTTGTGTCTCCATGTAAAGACCTGCTTTGGGGTTAATTACCCTTCTCTCTCACCTCCCTTCAGGTTATACTCCTCTTGACTGTCTGTGCAGAGATCTGGACTTGGAGTCAGTGACCATCAGTTCTGATACTTTCTTTTACCTTTTAGAGCCTCGATATGTTCACCTGTGAAATGGGAATTCATAATACTTGTAGTAACTACTTCACAAGGTTTCTGTGGGGTTCAAATGAGATCAAATGTATAAATAAAGCTTTTAAAATGCTTAATTAAGACCTGTTATTATTGGTAATCCTTCAGAGCTATTAGATATTTTATAGTCTTCAGTTGAAACGAAAACCAAAAAAACTAAAGTACTTTTGGACCTTAAAATTAATGTGCACAAATACATATGTGTAGACAACTAGGTGGCACAGTGGATAGAGTGCTGGGCCTGGAGAGAGGAAGATTCATCTTCTGAATTCAAATCTGGTTTCAAATATTTATTAGCTATGTGATCCTGGACAAGTCATATATGTCTATATCCATGCATATATAATTCCCTTTATATATGCACACACACGTGTATATGTATATGTATATACATGCATGTGTGTATGCACACACATTTTTTGGCTAGGACAATTTCAATGATACCAGATACTTATGCCATGAAAAAAAAAAGAATGTTTTTTTTTTTTTTTTGAAAACAAAAAGACCAAAAACTTGATTAGAAAATTGTCAAAAAAAAAAAGAAGCACAATAATAATTTGTGCCCCTCATATTTGAAGAATAATTCAAAATGGGAATGTAATAGATATGATCCATTATATCTAAAACAAGCCAGGGATGTTTTGCTGTTATTAGGAAAATCCAAATTGTAAGTGATATTCTGTTTATTATCACTGACACTGGATCAGCCCACTGTGTGGGTAGAATAGTCAGTGCCTGTGTCTTGTGATTGCAGGGATTCTGAAAAAATTCCTTCTCCCTCTAGAGATGGTCCCCACCAACTGTCAACACATGAAGTTCCTGACATCAGAATCAACTGTTTTAGCTTGAATAATTTCTTTGAAAATGTACCAGGAAATAGATAACATGTAGCTAGTTTCAAATCAAACTCTTTAGAGGAGAGATGGTTAAGCTATAGCTAATCTGAAATTCTGAGTGTTTTAGTAGACTTCATATTCAAAATGAATCATCAGTGTCATATGAAAGCCAAAAAGCTCATGGCATATTGGGCTTAATTAAGAAAAAAATTAGTAGTTTGGGGGAATAAGGAAGTGATGGTCCCACTGTCTTCCATCCTGGGGAGCTCCAAGTCTGGAGTGTTGTACTGAATTTTGTGTATCATAGTTTTTTTGGTTTTGTTTGTTTTGTGTTTGGAGAGAAAGGTTTTTTAGTGAAATTAAACAATTGTTAGTAGCACAAAGCTCTCACCTATTATAGTAAAATTATGTGTCCAGGAAATATTGTTAGCATGCCAAAGGCAGCATCATGCCACAGTACAACCTTCTTAATTTCTGATTGGTCAGTTACTGTGATAGTTGCCAAAGGAACTTTAAAGCCAGAATTTGGTCATGTTTTTTGCTTGTATTTCCTTCACATGACATAAACTTAAGGTCATAACCAAATAATTATATCTCTGGCTTTTGCAAACACTATTTTTTAAGCAGAGATATTTTAAGAACTTGCCAAACCTACATACATTTTTGGGAGGAGTTGCTCTGGAAAAGATTTGATGGATATCTGAAGAACAAAATGACTTAACCTTCTTGGATTCCTAAAGAGACTCTAATACAGTGCTCAAAGGACCTGACTTATCTTCAGATGTTTGATTTCATAGAAACTTTATGGAAAGTATTTTGTTGGGAACAAATTTTTCTTGTGCTAAATGAGTCAATACAAAAATCGTCTGTGAGCTGTTCATTAGGAGTTTTGAAAAGTTCTTGAGATGTTGTATTTTCTTTGATTCCTTTGCTACAGTTTAAGCGAGTAATGTTGCTTGTTGTCTCAGAACAATTAGCCCTAAAAAGTTCAAGGGAGTTTGCCTGATTTGGTCTATTCACAAAATTATTGGAATTTCCTAGTCTCACTTCCCTATAACTTTCCTTTAGTTTTGACTTCATGCTTGAAGTTCTTTTACTTAGAAAATTCTGTTCTTTATACAGGCTATGGGCTAGAAAAGTTATCTTGCTTGATGTCATAATAGGTAAGAAATCCATTGTTTGCTCCTGTATTGAAGCTTGAGATCTTCCTTATTACTCCTTTAGCCTTCAGCTTATCTGCTATTTGAAGAGAAAAGAATCCCAGATGATGGTTCACTGTCTCATGATTTTTTGATGGCACATGATCATTTTCCACAGCTTCTGTTTCTATATTAATCTGCTTAGTACTGCAGACCAAATCCCAGATTTTGCAAACAGAAATCAGATTCAAATTTCTTCTGCTGATCCATGATTTTATTATTATCATTTACAGGATAATGACATTTTCCTTCATTTAAATGCTGTTGTATTCTGCTCTCAAATTCAGGTATTTGCTCATGACAGTAGGCTATATCAATTGTCCTTGAAGAATCATTATTCTGGGACTCTATACACTGTATTTCCAGAATACATGTTAAATAGTCTTCATCATGGCAAGGTCCAATCTTATCAGACTTCACCAGGATATGTTTTTAAGAGGAACTTGAAGACTTACATGGTGGTCTTCAAGATGACCACACTTGCATGCTTCAGGACTGACATTTAAGGAATGGTGATCATATAAGAATTGAGTTATTTTCCATGGATTGGCATTTGTTGCTGAACAAGTTTGTTCTTGTGATATTGCTATATTTGATGGAATAATTGACGCTCCAAAGAAAATACGGATTTGAGGGGTTTTTTGACTCATGATTTCAAGAACTCCACTGACTCACTGATGAATGCAGGAAAGATTTATTTTACATTCTTGCAAGAATGGGTTGTTAGGTTAGTAGATACCTGTGTATCATAATTTAGGAAGGACATTAATAAGCTGGAGAAGTCCAGAATAGGTGCAGTTAGAATGGTGTAGGCCTGTTTGTTCATGGATTAGTGGAAAAAAATCAGGAACAGCCTAGAAAAGAGAAAAGTGAGTAAGGACATTCAAAATTTTCCTTATTTTTGAAAGGTTGTCATATAGAAGAAGGTTTAGATTTGTTTTATTTGGCCACAAAGAACTATAAATAGTGGGTGGAAATTGCAAAAAGGCTCATTGAGGTTCAATAGCAGGAAAAAGTTATGTAAGATTGGAGCTAAAAATAGAGTGAGTTGCTTCAGGAGGCAGTAGATCAAGTAAAGATGGCTAGTTTTTTGTATTTTTTAGGGACAGGAGTTCTTTTTCATTATATTAGGGGACTGCCTAGTCCCCCTTTCAACTTTGAAATTCTGCAACTTGCTTGGAGTATATATTAGGATGGATTAGTTTCTCAGATTAGCTAACAAAGGACCCAAAGGTAGCAGGTTTTGATAATATTTCACATAGACTAGGACTTTAAAGCTAACAGAATACTTTCTCCCATCCCCCTAGCCTTCCTCCCCATTACCACAGCTCTGTGAAATAGCCAAGGTGTATTTACAGATGAGGAATTGTTTTGGCATCACAGTTAGGGATCAGTTGGGTAACGATATGGACTCAGGGATCAAGTTTCTTTGCATTGTGCTTTTACTCTTACTCTTGAGTACAGAATTCAGACAGGAATGGTATCTGGGGAAGTTGGATCAGATCTGCGTAGTGGGGCAGGGACAACAATGAGGGCCACTTGCATTTTTGGTACCTGTGATGAACTTTCCCTGCATTTCAGCAGTTTTGCTTCAGGTGAATCATCAGGTGTCTACCATGTGTTTAGAAAGTGGGCAGTTCTATCATTAGCTCCTTGATATTACTACCTGCCATTTGGCTAATGTTAATATTAGCTTGGGTAATGCTGAGAACAAATCTTTTCTTCTTTATGACATAATATCCCTCTTAATTTCTCTGATATTAGCTGGCAAGTCTTGGTATTATATAGTTCTTGGCTTAGATCATTACTTATTTCTTTGTTTTTCAAAGTTTCTTGGACTTTAATAACAGGTGTAGTAAATATGGTATGTCAGACTGATGCATTATATGTCATTAAAGTACAGTCAAGTTTTTCATCATAAATCTTTTTTTTTTAGAGTAAGTTCAATCCATTGAAAGTGTTTAAAGTGAAAATGCCAATTCATCATAGACAATATAGCTATTTAGAAGTTGGAAAAATATTTGGGTTTCTTTTCTTGATTTGTGAAGCACTTGAAATATCCCCAGGCGTGTTACCCATTGAACCCTCTAAGTAATTTTGGTTGACTGTCAGTAAGTATTTAATCATTATCTCACTGTGAATCAGCTACTACTACTACCAGTGGTGGATTGGATTAAATGAATTCTAAGAATTGTTTCTTTCATGCTTTTACAGCTTTGCTCTGTCAGATGAAGCATATAGATCCTTAAGGGACCAAGATAAAGACCAGTGTATTCTTATTACTGGAGAAAGTGGAGCTGGGAAAACAGGTAAGATCATTCTGAAACTTGTTTTTTCCCCTTTCATTCTTGAAGAAAGGAAGCAGTAAACAGAATGGCTGTGATAAAGGAAAAAGATAAGGGAGAAGTTAAGGTTGTATTCTGTTGATGTAGGAAGATCAAACATTGCTGTCCTATTGTGAAGTTCTCTTGTGTTGGCTCAGCAAATAGAGTCATTGGATTTTGGAATTGAATAGAACCTCAGAGGTCATCTGATTATACAGATGGAAAAATTGTAGTCCAAAGACCGATACTTATCTAAAGTCACATGAGTAGTATTTGACGAAACTGGACTTGACTTTAAATACTGTTCTTCTGCCTCCAGGACAAATGCTCTTTTCACTCTCCCAGGTTCTGTGATTGTCTCTGTGATAAATTTGAGAGCTACACTTAACCTTTCTCCAGTATGAACAAATTCATGGGTGACTGAATGACTAAAAAGTCATTACTTTTGCTTCTTGCTTGTTAAGCAGAAATGGAGACAATCCCTTTTCTCAAGATGCTCATATTCTAATTGGTGAAGATGACATTTAAAACAAAGTTGAGCTGCAGGGAAAAGGAGAAGGCACAGAAGTTTCAAGGGGCAATGGTGGGATGGATGACATGGTCCAGAGGTCATTCACTTATATAGGTAGTTAAGATAGGTAGGGACCATTGAGTTAGGGCAGGTGGTAAGAGACATTGACAGGGCAGATGGTAGAACCTGGTAACTCTCCATCTCATCAGAAGGAACAGAGCCCCTATCATCCAAGCCTAGTAAGTAGTCAGTAAGCAGAGGTAAAGGAGTCAGCCAAGGATAGAGAGTGAAGGAAGTGGTTTTTCTTCCTACTTCCTGGTCCTTTAAGATGGGTTCTGGAGTGGTTAAAGGTGTGGCCATCCTGTTGGCTCTTTCTATCACTAGGCTGTACTTTTAAGGAGTGAATAAAGATGGCTAGGAAGATTACAATTGATCTAAACTGCAAGGCAAATTGTTCACAGTTAGGGAGTACTACTTAGGAGACAGCATTAGTTCTAGAACTGGAGAAGTCCCAAGCTTAAATCCTGCTGTGCAGACATTCAATTCCTGTGTGACTGTTGGCAAATCACATACAACTCTCTGAGATTCGTTTTCTTCAACTATAAAGGTGAAGAAACTGGATTAAATGGCCCTTCTAGCTCTTGATCTTTGACTTTGAATTATTTTGGTTGAAGTTGAGATTTACCAAGTAATCCCAAAAATTTGTAGTTCCAGGTTTGGCCTGTAAATTCTCTCATTTTGTTTTCTAAAATTGCCTTAATGCTAGTAACACATATATTAATTCCTTCTCTCTAGAAAAAAAATTTAAAGTAAATGTGTGATTTCCCTTTGTGATGATTCTTCTGTTTCTTAGAGATTGAGATTTTATCCTGCATGGTTTTTACTAAGCATGTAATCTATCTTAAAAGAAACTCCAAATGTTAGGGGCTTCTCTTGTGCTCTCTATTCAGAGCATCTCATGTGTTTGATCTTGAATATAAAACTTAGTCTACACATGGTGCCCAGCTACACTGGAAAAGACTCAAAACAATTGTTTTCTTCAAGACTATAGGGGAATACTTCAACGATCACTGTCGGTGACCTTCCTTGATTGGAATGGTATGGTGGTGGAGATGAGAGGGGGAAAAAAGAATAGGATGCTGGGGAAAAAATGGCATTTTCAGAACTTAAGATCTATAAGTTCTTGTTTTTCAGAAAAGAATCTGAGTAATCATGAGAATTTTTTGCAACATTAAATGAAAAGTATGCATAAAATTAAATGTTTTAAAACAGATCAATCATGCAAAACATACTTTTTAATTTATTTCTGTTTCTTCTGAGAGGCTGCTTAATTATAACATTTTCCAATTCCACTGACCCAAAGAACAGCTATAATTGATATTTCATTCAGTTTCTTGAACCCAGATAAGATACTTTTAGGGTTTGTGTTTTCCTTCCTAGGCATGATTTTCTTTTCTAGGACTTTTTCTGGCTCAGTTCATCTTTCTGATGACACCCAATAGAGAGTGCAAAAAATTGTCCTAATTCCATTCCCAGTGTTCCATTCCTGACTATTAGCCAACAAACATTTATTAATCACCTACTATGTACCAGGTATTGTACTAAGCATGGGGAAGCAAAAGACAGTACTTGCCTTTGAGGAGCTCACAGTGAAAATAACTATGAATAATCTATATATAGGATAAATAAGAAGTAATAAACAGGGAAAGCACTAAAATGAAGAATCAGGAAAGGTACTATGAAGGTGTTAAACTATGAGTAGCTAGTCTTTTTTTCTCTTCTATCCCCTGAATAATAGAGGAACAGGGATCGACAGAAATTTTAAAATAAGCAGAATATTGAGAATCGTAAACTCTAAATGTGAAGGAACTTTACTGATCATCTGCCTCAATGTCTTTTCTGGGGCAGCATCAAGTTCTATAATTTTCTTTTTTTTTTAAATTTTATTTTTATTTTTTTATTTTTTTCATTTTATTTTATTTGCAAAACATATGTATGGGTAATTTTTCAACATTAACCCTTACATAGCTTTCTGTTACAGATTTTTCCCCCCAATTTCCCACCCCTCCCCTAGATGGCAGGATATCCACTATGTGTTAATTATGTTAAAATATTTGGCAAATCGAATATATGTATACATATTTCCAAACTTATTGTTGTGCAAGAAAAATCGTATCTACACAGAAGACGTATCAGATAAAGGAAACACAATGTAAGCCAACAGCAATCAAGGGTATGAGAATGTTATGTTGTGGTCCGTATTTCACATCCCTCTCTCTGGGTGTATATGGCTTTCTTCACTGAAGTTCTATAATTTTCAGCAATGGTCATTTTCTCCTGCTTAAATGATACCTTACTTCTTAATTAAAAAAAGCACATTTCATTATTGAGTAGCTAATTGTTAGAAATTTTCTTTTCATATGTTGAGGCAAATTCAGTCCCTTTGAAACTTCTGGCTAGTGACCTTAAACCAGCCATGGAAGAAGAAGGGGAGAAAAAAGGAAAAATGTCATGATAGTCACCCATCAAGGTAGTAGAAGCCCCAAATCAGAATTTTGAGAGATGAAAGTTTAAAAAACTTTAGAGCCTGGTTTCTATTTCAGAAACATGAGTCTTACTATAGTTGTCAAGATGGCCCTCTTGCAGGGAGTACAAAGTAGAGTTGATTAGCTTACTCTTCTGGCATATGACATTGTTTCACCTACTTGAAGGTGGCTGCTATGTTCCCCTGGAGCCTCCTTTTCTTTCATCTGAGAAGAAAATGACCATCTTACTTCCTTCAACCACGCCATGTATGATATTCTTTCCAGACTCTTTTAATAACCTCATTATCTGCTTTGAAATGTGTTGTAACTTTTCCTGGTCCCTAGAACTGAGCATAATGCAAATTGGGTTGGAACAGTGCCTTGTGGGAGCTGGACATCACTCATCTATTAATGCATTCACAAGTCAGGTTTTTTTTTTTTTTTTTAAAGCAGTTTGCATCATGCTTCTCCCAATGAGTTGAGGTTCAGATGCTCTGAACTTGGACAGAAAAGATGTGTGATTAGTCTTGGGTCAGCCTCTTATTAGCTGTATGATTTGGGACAAATCATCTGAATCTTTTAATCCCTATTTTTCTTTTCTGTAATAGAAAAGAAATCATTTCTAAAGATAATGAAGTTACTTTTTTCACCTTACTCATTAAAAAAAAAAACCAATAACAAAAACTGTTTTCTTCTAGCAATTACACATCTATTTTTCTAAGGTGTCAAATGATTTAACTGTCTGTTCTAGAATTTTACTGAGAATCGACAGTAAACTTCCTAATCTATTATCTCAGTAATCTCCCTTTTCTTCATTTTTGATAGTTAAAATTTTCCCAGCAGACATCTAGATTTGAATGCCATTTCTGTTAGCAATAGTAACTGAATATTAATGGACTACTCCAATGCTCTGGGGCAGTGAGATGATTAGAATGTTGACTTTGGAGTCAGGATGACCTGAGTTTTAAATTCTGTATAAAACATATATTAGCTTTGCAGCTCTGAGTAAGTCACTTAACCTTGCTCAGCCTCATTTTCCTCATCTGTAAAATAGGAATTATAATAACACTTACCTTATAGGAATATCAAATGAGATAATAAATATTTTTAAAGTTCTTTTCATGTTTTATAATGCCATATAAATGCTAGTTATTTTTATTATGTCTAGATGTTTTAGATATTTTTTCAGTTTTAATCAGTTAAAAACTTTCAAAATAATAAAAACAGTGTGACAGAGTTAGAAACAGAAAGATAAGGATTCAAGTCTTACTTTTCACATATACTAGTATTGTGACCATGAGTTATTTATGTGGATAACAAGTTAATCCCTTTGACATTGCAACTTTTCCCATTGTGGTTCTGATTTATTTGCAAGTCAGCACAAGAAATTAAATGGAAATTTTGGGGAGTTTTGTGGAACCTGCAAGAAACTACTCCAGCAGGCGACACAGAAAAAGTTTATAAACTCAGAAATGCATAAAATATATAATATCCATCCAAATTTTATAATAAGGTCCTGTAAACAATCCATAAAAGAAAAAAAAAATCAGACTTTTTGTCTTATATGAAGATTGGGCCAAAAATTTTTATGTGGATTTTCCAGATTGCTGGGGCACTGCTCCCCCAATCCCCATAATGTGGAAGGGATAATTGTATAAATATGGCCATGCTTTGAACCAAAATGGGAAAGTTGGAAGGAGCCACAGATTTAGGGGGCGAAGACTTTTGAATTTCTTTTTTGATATATTGAATAATTCTGCTTTTCCCCATCTGTTATCTACTAACAATATATTATATATTGAAATATGTGGGACTATCTCTTACTATCTTTAACTAAATTTTACATATCTTGTTGCCCAGAACCTACAGCTGAAAAGTACCTTTATTTTTCCTTTGGACTTTGGCATTTTTTTTTTTTTTTTTTTGGCTAGTCCGTCTTCTTGGTGATTTTATGATATTATGTTTAAAAGTGGACTGTGCCAGTTTTTAAAAATCACCAGAGAGCTTCCTCTATAACTATATTATTTTTTCTAGTTTCTTTCCTTCTTTCTTCCTCTTGGGGGTGACTCACAGTAGTAGAAAGAGAATTTCAACTTTTAGCCCCTCTCATCCTTCTTGAACCTTTTTTGTCTATACTCTAATCATGGGCTTTTTTGTGTCTTTGGTTTTTCTTTTTCTTTTTTTAGGGATGGTGGTGGTTGTGGTGGTGGAATCTTACTTTTATAATGTCTGGGTGTACCCAGGATTCCTTTTCTTCTCATAGATCAACTCCAAGATAACATGGCTACTTTAATATAATGGGTCACTTCTAGATCACATGCTTGTTTTTCCTTATTCTTTATACATAGTTTTAGTTAAATAAAATGATTAAAAAAATCATACCTCTCTTTTCTGCCTGCCCCAATCCCCCATCCCAGGGTTTCAGGCTTCTGCCATGAATTGTTTCTAACATTTTGTCCAGGCAAACATAATTAATTATCTCTAATGTATCAGGGAAAACAGCTTGTCTAAGCAAGAAAACGAATGTAAACATATACTCAACATGTCATAGGAGCAGTTTCTTTAGTGTCTTGTCTTTGCTTTTAGTGGAACCCTTTGTGCTTGCCTCTAGACTCTAGGTTCAATTCACCTTTTATACACTGATCCTGGGTCAAAGCTGCTTGTCCTTTTTATTTTAAATTAGTCATACTCACCTTAGTCTCTGCTAATCTTCCTTTGGAATGTTAGCAGATTAGACAACACTTTGAGGATTGACTGGCTCACAGAACCCACCTATCTGTTTATCCATTCTTATCTCTTTTCATATCTCTTCATTTTGAAGAAATAAAGTAGGGATTGCCCTAGAATGTCTTATCAGGCTTTCTCTAGTTTTTTTTGTTAGATTCTAAAGTTGAGGATAACCTAAAATTTGTGTCCTGTTGAAATAGAAAGAAACACACATACACAAAATTTGGGATTAAATTTTGAAGAATAAAGACATGAAAGAAATAAAACAATTATGTAAGGGAAAGTATATTAAGTACTTTTAAAGAGGAAATCTACTCTTTTTCTAAGATGTTAAATTCCAGATAAAAATGTGCCATAGACATGTTCCTTCCCTTTGGAAATGGAGTCTCACTTTTCTGTGGTACTTAAGTTATTTTGAGTGAGTTTCAATACTAAAAATTTTCATGTCATGTAATTGGTGCCAAACAATGCAATATCTTCCAACAAATTCTTTCTCCAGAATGGTGTACTTTTATAGCTGAAATAGACTTAAGAGGTCAGCTTAGCATGGGAGAATGGTTTAATACGTGCTTGCTGAGTGAGTGACTTCCACTTCCTCTTCTGTAACCTGGTCTCTGCTCCTGGGTCCCTTGGTTCTGATAGACCAGCTTTTGCCTTATCTTGCTGGGGCCCAAGCCTCCACACCATAGCAGCATTTTCCAACTCTACAGACTCCTCCTGAAGGCATTTTGGATAAGTAATCATTTATTCAGATGTGAAAACAGATGGAAAATTTCCTTTCAGGCTTAGCTCTGTGAGGCATATGTATAATATATGTATTTATTTGCATGTTATATCATTCTAGTATCCAGGATAAACTTCATGAGGATAGGGATTTTTTGTTTTGTCTTTGTATCTTCTTCTAGGAAAAACAAATCTATTTTTCTAGGCTGTCAAATGATTTAATAATCTTGTTCTAGAATTTTACTGTGGGGCAGCAAGGTAGCCCAGTGAATAGAGCTGGACTCATGTCTTCTTGAGTTCAAATCTGGCCTTAGACATTTGGGGCTAAAAGTTGAAATTCTCTTTCTACTACTGTGAATCATCCCCAAGAGGAAGAAAGAAGGAAAGGAACTAGAAAAAATAATACAGTTACAGAAGAAGCTCTCTGGTGATTTTTAAAAATCACTTCACCCTATTTGTCTCAGTTTTCTCTTCTGTAAAATGAGCTAGATAAGGAAATGGCAAACCACTCCAGTATCTTTGCCAAGAAAACCCCAAACGGGGTCATGAAGAGTTGGACATGGCTAAAAAAAATTTATTTCACTAATGTCTTAATATAGTGATATCTGATTAATGAAAGCTCGTCAGGTTGAGCAAGAGATGTTTTAAAACATGGAGCATTGCTTTCATCCTTGTACTTGGGCTACTTTCTTCTTGATGATCCAGATGTTTGGGAAGGGCCTTCTAGGCCACAACAATATTGCTTGGTGCTGTGCTGCTGCTGTAATAAAAGCAAATCATATCTCAGAGAAAAGGCAAGTGTTTCCAGTTCCAATGTCCACCCCAAGTACAAATAGGGTGTAAAAAGTCATTCAGAGAGAAAGAGGGAGAGAAGAAGAGAGAGAAGGAGAGGGAGAGAAATGGGACAGGGTGGAGATGAGTGGGGAGAAGAAAGGGAAGGGAGAGAAGTTCAGCAGCTGTTGGACTTATTCCAGATGTTTTGGCTCCAAATCCTCAGGAACTTTGTGCTGCTCTTATTAGATGGTCCTCTTGCACTGTTGGAATGAAAAGATGGTGCCTTGAATTTATTGAAGCCCAAACATGTACTAGTATGGCTCATAAGGTAAAAATTGAATAAAGAGTGGCCCAGCAAAAAGCAAGAAGAAAATGGGCAGCTCTATTTTCTGAAAGGTCAAGTCAGAGGGGCAGGTTGACTAGGAGCAGAGGACCTTTGTTCAAATCCTATCTCTGGCATTTCTTAGCTGTGTGATCATGATGAAAATAAGGATGATAATACTTGTAGCTATGACCTTTCATGGTTGTTGTGAGGTTCAAATGAAAGGAAATTCTTTTCAAACATGAAAGTGTGATAAAAGGGTCAGATGCTATTATTTCACCCCAGAATGACCTTGAGAAGACCTTCAGCATGTGATTTTTTTTTTTTTTTTTGCCACTCTTTATATCCTCAGATATTTAGTATCTGGCGTAATGTGCTTTTTAATAATTTATGTTCAAAGAAGGGTCAGAAAAGTCAAAACTTCCTATCTGCAGCATTTTTTATAATGCTTTTGATCCTCTTAGGATTTGCTTAATTAAAGCTTTGTCTGTTAGCAACTGAGATTCTCATCCTCACTCATCCATCTCCAGTGTATTTTGTTGGTGTATGTGCATTTGCTTTCTTTTATGTGACTCCTGTCTTTAATAACCATAATGTTAACTCATAAAGTAAATTGAACATTTCGCTAAAATTTAAATGGAGGGGGGAAATCCTATTTCAAATGTTAACACAATATTTCATCACAGAATGATATATTCATTAGATATTCATGTATCTCTCATGCCCAGAAAAATATGAAGGTTATATACTATTCACTCTTTCTACACTCTTCTAGGAAGTATATAAGAGCCTGGAGATGAAAACAGTTTTTCTGATGCAGTGTAAAATTCTCTTTTGCATCATCATGTTCAGATTTATTTTTTAGATTGAATTAAAGTAGAAGTGGATACCTTGTAGAAGGTTTTCCATTGGGTTTAGAGGAAACTGCCTCTACCAATGCAGATTGGCAGCTGTTCTGCAATTTAGAGTTCTGAGAGTCAATATGTTTCAGGTTGACCAGAGATGGGCTCTTGAAATCTTATTATCATATCTCTGAGGATCATAATGAACATGGGAAAGGACTGTAGTAACATTATACAGATGAGGAAACTGAGGCTTAAGCAGCTAAATGACTTGCCTAAGTTTATATAGCTAATAACTGTCAGGATTATTAGAGGCTTTAAGAGGCTTTGTTTTACAGATGAGGACACTGGGGCACAAGGGAGGTCCAAGGTAACACAAGCTTGTAAGTTTTTGAGGATGGGCTTTGAATGAATTCCAGAATCTTTCCTAAATCTAGTATTTTCTCCTGTAGACCATGTGATTATGAATAGTGAAATCTCTTTTAGTCACAGACAGTTCCCTAAGACTTTTCTACCAAGTTATAAATGGTTGTGATCTTACTTGATGAAGGGAGTTTCTACCCCGACACAAACATATCCCTAGAAGGGATATGTTGAAGAAGAGAATCCTTTCAAATCTTGTTGAATTGTTAAGAAACAATCCTTTTAAATTCCATTTAGTTAGCATATTTAAAAAAACACTAATATTTCTTCTCAAATAGATGAAAGATTATTAGATTATGACTGTTAGCAAGAAGAATTCTTCTGCTCTTAAAACAAGAGTCTTTTCTTGTTATTACAGAATATATATATGTATATATATATACACACACACTATATGTTTAGTGTGTGTGTGTGTGTGTGTGTGTGTGTGTGTGTGTGTATGGGCATGAGATGGGGCAGAGATCTGTGATTTCATCAATGTGGAGATAATCCCAGGAGAATTGTACGTAGGAATCATGTTGTTGTTATTATATGTCCTTTGTGCTTGAAGATGACCAAAAGGACCTCATGATTTCAAGGTCAAATTGGAGTCAGGAAACAAATCTAGAGATGAAAGGAACTTCAGAGACCATCTAGTCCATTCCCCTTAGTTTATAGATGAAGAATTGGAGGGTAAGTGGCTCGTAAAGGTTTACATAGCTTTAGTTGCTGTTTGGTCATTTTTCCATCATGTCTGACTTTTCATGACCCATTTGAGTTTTTCTTAGCAAAGATCCTGGAGTAGTCAGCCATTTCCTTCTCTAGCTCATTTTATAGATGAGGAAACTGAGGCAAATAAGGTTAAATGACTTGTCTAGAGTTACACAGCTATTAAGTGTGTAAGGCCAATTTTGAACTCAAGAAGATGAGTCTTCCTGACTCCAAACCCAGCATTATATCCACTAGATCCTAGCTTTTTGAATTGGGGCTCACGACGCCATATAGAATGTCATAATTGAGTGTGGGGGGGTCACAATATTATGATTTGTTATTAGCATATGTTAGAAATGTAAAAAGTTATTAGGTGAAAAAGGGTCATAAGTAGAAAAAGTTTTAAGACCTGCATTACTCTATTTTGCTGTCCCATTACACAGCTAGGAAGTGTCAGAGACCATCCTTGAACTGAGTTCTTCCTAACTTAAAGCTCAGTACTTTGTCTAGTACTCATACATACTTCTATTATTATAAAATATTTAAGTATTTGTTGAAGATTATCGATCGTAATGATATATTGGACTTTTACAAATAACAACACCCCGCCTAGTTATAGGCATACAAAATCATGTGTTTGATTGCTGCCTAACAACAATTAAAATTATCTGACAAGTCAGCTTTCAAATAAAGAATTGAGAGCCATGTTCAATTCTTGTGTTTAATTCATAGGATCATAGATTGAGAATCCAAAAGGGAGCTCATCCAGCCTTCTCACTTTACTGATGAGAAATCTAAGACATAGAATATTAAAATCATTTGTTCAAGAGTACACAGAGTAAATGACAGAGCAGAAATTGAAACCCTTGTCTTCTAACTCCATAGTCAATGCTTTTTCAACTCTTTAGTCATTAATAGAAATAATTATATAAAGATTTGATTTGGATAAAGTCTTAAGTATTTGAATACCAATCCAAATTTATCTGAACTTTGGCGCAAATGGACAAAAAGGAAATTGAGCAGAAAATCTCTTGAGATTACTATTATTTCCTGTTTTCAGAAGGCCTCAACACTGAGAACAGACTGTGAAAAATTATGTTCACCAAACATTCTTGGATCTTAAAATGCTGCCTTACTGGTTTGTTCATCTTTTTAAATTAGCGATTGTCTCTTGGATTTGAATTTTGAGGATCAGGTATCATACTAAAAAAAAAAAAAAAAAATTAGTTGCACAAGCTGACATTTTTGGTCAACAAAGCCTTATTTGGAGAAAATTACCCGTAAGCTCTGCTTCCAAAAATGGATTGCTAAAAACAACTCCAGACTCTTTGCCAGACATATACCAACCTGAACCCAAGAACTTCTGAATTGAAACTTTAAAATGAATACCACAGAAATACTATAGGGTTTTAAAATTATCTTGTCATTGGATTATATAAATAGGTTAAATGGAAATGATGATCATTTTTTTCTGGCATTTGGAGTAACCTTTCCTAACTAATGTTTACCAAAGTGCTCCCACATTATCTGGATTGTAAGATACTGTTTTTTCAAAGGCCACTTTACATTCTGTAAAATTGTGTGCCATTGAGCCTACAGGTGAGTTTTGGAAAGACTAGAAGCCTTTAACATAGTGATTATTTGCTGTTCATAGGTAGCATGTAGACCTTTATTTATCCACTTCTTGGCTAGTGGAAGGTGGAGGCTATAGTTGTCCATGAAAGCTGCTATTGGGTACAACTAGCCAACATCCTCTGTTCTGTGTCACCAGTCTAGTACACATTCCCATCTTCTCACACCCGAATTAGTGCATTCAAATGTTGGTGGGTCGGCCTGCCTCCAGTCTCTTCACTCCAATCCATTTTCTATTTAGCTATTAAAATGATTTTCCTAAAATAAAGCCTAGGTGTGACCATGTTACTTACAGACTCTCTATCATCTCCAGGATCAAACACAAAATCTTCTGTTTAGCATCAAGGTCTTTCCTAACTTAGATCTCTTTTACCTTTTTCTTATATTTTACTCCCAGACTCTTTGATCCAGTAACATTGCCCTCTTGGCTCTTCTACAAACAAGATACTCCATCTGTCATCTTTGGGCATTTTCTCTGGCCTTCCCCCCATGTCTGCAAGGCTCTTCAGTTTTCTTGTTATTGTTCAGTCATTTCAGTTATATAGATAAAACAAGAAAAATGCACCCAAGCTTAACTGCTTCCTTCAAAGTTTGTTTTTTTTTTTTTTTGGGGGGGGGGATCCATCTCTGGATATAACTTTGCCAATTATCCACTATAGTCTATTATAGATTGTTTTAGATGCATGCAGTAGGGTAAAGGTCTCTGGGACCATTATGTATCAGATTCTGTGTGTTTTCAGTAATTAAAGCCATGTTGCTATGAGGCTTTGGGAAATACAACAAATTATTAAGCATCTGTTGTGCTTAACAACATAACAAGGAGAAAAAGGTTTTTTTTTTTTGCTTTTTTGTTTGTTTTTAAATGGCACACTACCTGAACATGGGGAATTAACATTCCTTTTAGAAAAAGGAACGGTTATGAAATATGTACAATTAAGTATAATTTATAACAGTGTATAATGGGAACAAAGGTGGGATCCAGACAAAATTCCAAGGAAAATTTGAACAGATCGAGAAATTTAATTCTCATTTAGAATTGAGAGCCTGTTTTAGAGCTTAAGCAACTTACATGTGATATGTTTATATATTCTTTGCCCACAATTCCTATAGAAAAATTAGAAAAATCTTGAGTTGATCTATAACAAAATTTATGGAACATTTTAATTTGTATAGTACTCTATTCCATCCAATTCATTCAAATATGCCAGTTGGATCTAGAATGTTAATATAAAGTATAATTGATTCTGAGTGGCAGCTATAATCATATTTTAACATTTAGGCATGTAGTATTTGCTGAATTGTGGCCTGATTTGTTACCTGTTCCATTGCCCAGCTTAGGTATAAATCACAGGGAATGAGTGATTAGGTCACTTTTTACTTTGAAGATTTAATATTTGCTTCTGGCAGAACTGCACAACTGTGAATAATCAGTAACATTTCACTAATTCCGGTTGATCTGAGAAGTTCTAGTGAGCATGGCTAGAGGCTAATTTTGGCAAAATGATATTTTAAATTTTTAAGTATATATAGCAGCAAAAACAAGGTTTACCAAATTGTGGCAGATAATCTGATGGACATGAGTGCATAGTGAAAGCTAATTTAATGAGTGTTTTAAGGACAATTTTAATTAGACTAGTGATTATATCTAATAATGAAGTCTTTAAGTTATTTTTCTTAAATATCCCTCCAGTATATCTTTCCTTTTTTCTTTGCAGAAAGAGTCCATGGGTGTGGAACATTGCATGTAACATCAGATTTTTTTAAATGTGTGGATTGGTTTTGGTACTCCCCCCATTCCTCATTTGAAAAATATGTTATTCTCTTCATTAAAGATGGACTCTGGGAGGGGGTAGAAGAGCAAATGTAGGTGATATAAAAACAAAAGATATCAATAAAATGTTTGTAGCATAAAGATCTTAGGAGAAACATTTTGTTAGCAACCATTTTTTCATAAAGTAGAGTTTAACTTAGTCCAGCTGAATTTATAAAACACTGTATTTGAAAATTTATTTTTTTAACTTTTTAGAAAAGACAACTATAAATATGCTGTATTTGAAAATGAATATGCTTATTTCCTGTCCCCCTTATCCTCCAAAACCTGTTATCATTAACAGCACCACTCCTTAAAGATTTTTAAGATTTCTGTTTAACTCATTATGGTGGCTTGATTTTCATTTACAGAAGCCAGCAAACTTGTGATGTCCTATGTTGCTGCAGTTTGTGGAAAAGGAGCTGAAGTTAACCAAGTCAAAGAACAGCTTTTACAGTCAAATCCAGTACTAGAAGGTATGGTTTTTCTATATATGGGTATATTAGGTCTGTTTCCTTCAGTTATCAGTAGTAGAGTTCATTTTAAGAACATTTCAAACACCTGGCATTCTGGGAAGAAAAAGGAATGAAGTAAGAGAATTTGGACCAAATCCTGCAAAGTAAATAAGGCCTACCCTAGCTACTTTGGACTCTATACTTGTGGGGTGCAGGGAACAGTTTTTTTAAATGAGAGAAACTTGCCCACTCCTAAGTGATTATTTATCTTTCATTTTCAAGGTTAACCATGTAACTTACATTTTTTTCCAAACACACAAAAATCCAAACCCCCAAATCTAGCTGACATTTGTGGCTTAGATTGCTAGCTAAGAAGAATCCAACAGGGAAGAACAATATTGCCACAATTTAATTACACATCCATTAAGAACCAGACCCTTGATAAATGAAGACAAAATTGAAGTAGCACTTTCCCTGAAGGAATTTACATATTACAGGGTAAATGCCCCAGAATTAAGGTGGGAATTTGTTAGCTGGCTAGCTGAATTGTTAATGAGCATTCCAAAGGTTAATTTAATTTGTTCTCCTTGGCCACAAATGTCATCCCTAAACCTGAACATCCATCTTGCATGTGCTTGGACAAAGTCCAGAAGTGAGTACCCTTAATTCCATGGGAGACGAGACCAAGCAAGAGTTAGGTCAGCATAAATCAATTATCACTATTGGAAAAGCATCTCAGAGCATTGACATGGGTCAGTACTGTCACCTTCTGTTGTTGAGGACAGGCAAGGTAATCTGTATTGTCTGTAAGGGCAATCAGCAGACTTGGAAAGGGAACAATCTTAATGCCATTATTAACTCACTGTGTGGATGGGATGGCTCCTCTGTGCTTGAGAAGAGGGGATACCGCTCTTCCCCCAGTATTCAGAGAGAAGGAAATAATAAGCATAGAAATATGTTGTGGCCTTCATAAAAATATTGCTGAAGAGTCGAAGGTGTTATTACTGCCCTTCTTTCTTCCTCTTTGGCAGCTTCTATTACTTACCACATCTGAAGCCCGTGTGGAGAACTCTTGGTGTAGAAACTCCCTTCACTCCCTTCGATTACTGACTCATAAACTCATAGAAAAAGAGCTAGATGAGATTAGGGGCTATATTGTCCAATTCCTTCACATTGCAGATGCAGAGACTGAAGTTAAGGGAGGTAAATGCAAGGTCACACAGGTAGAAACATCAGACATGAGATTTGAAACCAGGCTTTAGGAATGAGCCATACTCCTTCATTTGCAAGATAACCCTAAAAAGTTGCCTGTGGACAAAATGACTAATATGGAAATGTCTTACATGATTGCACATGTATAATCTGTTTCAGATTGCTTACCTTCTCAAGGAGAGGAGGGAAGGAGGGGTAGAACTTGGTACTTTAAAAAAATTTAAAAGAATGTCAAAATTGTTTTTACATGTAATTGGGGGAAAAATAAAATGTTATTTAAAAATATATAATGACTTTTTTTAAAAAATTGCTTGTGGGCACTGAGAAGTTAAGTTTTTTGTCCATTATCACACAATGTGTGTCACATGGACCACTTGAATCCAAGCCTTCCTACCTTCAAGGCTGTATTGCTATTGATGGAATGCCAGATCTTTTATGGTTTATCATTCCATTCTTTGGATTTTTCAATTATTGACTTTTCTGTTCTTGCTAATCATAGGGCTCTTACCTTAATATTTTGTGCAAGGTATGTGCTGTATATCTTCACGTGCTTATTTTAAGAATGCCATGCCCTAAAGTAGGAACATTGTATAGTCTTGTGGTCTTCCTTTGTGTTCAGAATCCATTCCTTTATTTGGTGGTATTTGAAACTAGACTCGAACCTAGGAAATGGGAGAAATGCATGCAAGTGGGCATGTGTTATCTTTTAAGGGAATGCTCTTTGCTTTCTAACTAGAGCAGCTACTGTAAATGAAATGGAGAACAATGAACTTAGAAAAACAATTGAGGAATGTGTCTCAAGCATTTTAGAATAGAGTACTTGTGTTTGAGTCGGTGTTCCATAATGAAAAGCTTCAGTGTTTAGATCTGTTCTTGGTAATATGTAACTCAGATTTACCAGATGAAAAGATGATTTATGGCTCACAAATGGCATCCTGAATAAAGTTTTTTTTGAAATGATCCTTTCACTCTCCCCTGACCTTCTCTTCAACAAATTGCCTTTGTGTGTGTGTGTGTGTGTGTGTGTGTGTGTGTGTGTGTGTGTGTATGAGAGTTCTTTAAAGTAGATCTAAAACTCTGCTGATCTCTTGACTGGGGAGCTATGTATATTCCCACCCACTGAAGCTTGAGTCTTATGAGAAATACCAAAAATATTAGGTTTTTCTTATCAAGTAAGTCAGAGTTTGCTATTATCAGCAGTGCATTTATGAATATCATTAGTCTGCTGGGTAAGTGCTGGAACTCCTACCCTCTTCATCAAGCATGGTTTTTAAGTAGGATTTCTCCTCTTCCTTCCACACCAAGAAATATATTACAGTTGATTTTTAGTTTACATATAGAATTGTTTGATGAGAGCTGTTATTCTAATATCTGAATTGAATTTTGTCCTCCAAAACCTCTATCTGGGCCTGTGTTGTTCATTTTGCTTAATTCAGATAGAACTGAAACATTTTTAATGCAAAACAAAGTAGCTAAAGTAAAACACAATGAGCCTTGCCCTATTGGTTTACATACTTCATTACTCTTCTCTCCAAATATATCCTTTGGGCCTTTGTTTGGTTGTTTGACTACAAAATGGTAGCTGGGTCTTTGTAGGATCAAAGTCCTTAACTTTGAGTGGGAACTTCTTTGCCATCTTTGTAAGTAAAGGAAGGGAAGTAGTATTCATTATGTAGTGAGAGGTGTTCTTGGTGTCGGAATTCAGATCCTAGCTCTGACACATACTGTCTGTGTGATTCTGGGAAAATCACTTTAACCAGTTCTTTTAATTAGTTCCCCTCCAGAGAACTTTCTTAAGACTATGAGTTACAGATTAGTTGCTGACCTGAATTGGTTGGAGAGAATTTCTTTTTTTTAATAGTTTTTTTTTTCCAAATACATGCAAAATTTGTTTTCAACATTTACTTTTGCAAAATCTAGTGTTCCAAATTTTTCTCCCTCCTCTCTGCCTTATCCAAGACAGCAAACAGATATATGCAATTCTTCTAAATATATTTCCATATTTGTCATGCTGTGCAAGAAAAATCAGATTAAAAAGGGGAAAATGAGGGAAAAAATCAAACAACAATAAAAAGTAAAAATATTATGCTTTGATCCACATTCAGTCTTTTTAGCTTTCTCTGAATGCAGATAGCACCTTTTATCACAAGTCTATTGGAATTGCCTTGAATCACCTTATTGTTGAAAAGAGGCAAGTTCATCACAGTTGAAAATAGCATAATCATCTTGTTTCTGTGTACAATGTTCTCTTGGTTCTGCTCGCTTCACTTAGCATCAGTTCATGTGAGTCCAGGCTTTTCTGAAATCAGCCTGCTTGTCATTTCTTATAGAACAGTAATTCCATTAGTATAGCATAATTTATTCAGCCATTCCCCAACTAATGGGCATTCACTCAGTTTCCAGTTCTTTGCTACTTAAAAAAAAAGGCTGTTACAAACATTTTTGCATATGTGGGACCTTTTCCTAGAAGGAGTTTCTTCAGTGGAATCCCCTACATCCATGAAGTTTTAGGTCCAATACAAATAAAACAACAGCAAAACCAATCAAATGTGAAACAGTTAAATTGATTTGATGTTGAAATTACTTGTCTTTTGCAAGTAGGAATTATTCTTTTATTTTTATTTGTATCTCCAGTACCTAGCTCATAGATATTTGATTAAGTATTTTTAAGATTAAACTATAAGCTTTAATAACTTAAACCTGCACTAAGACTTCTGTGACACCCTGTATTAAGGATTTGTTTGATAGTATTTAGTTTTTTTAGCTTCTCTTGTCTTTTCCTCACATCTTTATGTTCGCATTTTATCTTTTCTAGAACATAACACAAAGACACTATATGACTTGGTGATCTCCTTATCATCTCATCACCCATCTGATATTTCCAGGGCTGTACTGGAGGAGAAGTTTGGAAATTGCTTTATCCTCTTCTTGAAACTATTGGAATAGCTCAAGCTGAGATGAGTCAGTTGTCTCTCAAAGGAGTTTCGTACATACTCCAGAAATTTTTACATATTCCATAGGGATAGAAAATAAGGTCATTTGCAGCATGATTTATATGTCTATTGTAAATTGGTTGTCAGTCACCTAGCATTTATTAAGCTACTACTCTATGCTAGACATTATACTAAGTGATAGTGGAGAGATTTGTCCTTCACTTTGAACCTGGAGGACCTTACTTAGTTATCTTCAGTTAAAGCATGCTTTTCTTTTCCATTAACCAATGCATAAAATTTTTGATCTTTTCCTCAACCCAGTGCTATAACCCCATACTTCTTATTTATATTCACTAATGATGAGAGAAAGGCCTTGTCACTTAGGTTTGATATTACTAAATTAACCAATATCAAACCTTAGAGTCACTGAAATAAGTGCCATTTTATGAAATACAATGAAGCCCTACTTTGCTCCCTAACCTGGAAATTTGAATTAATAAAGATACTTGCAAATTTTAAATCCTTTCTTTAAAACTTTCCAACCTGGACATTTCCAAGTTAATTTCATAAGGAAAGTTAAATCATTAAAAAAAAAATGTCATTGCTCACACTCCTCAGAATATGGCTGAGTTTTTAAATAAGATGTTTATATTTTGATCTTCCTACTTCAGTTTTTATTATAGTTTGTCAACATCTTTTAATTATATCAAATTTTATCTTTCTACAGCATTTGGAAATGCGAAAACTGTACGGAATGACAACTCCTCTAGATTTGTAAGTATTTTAATATACAGAAGAGTCAGTGTTGAAAATGAATGACATGTTTGATATTGTGTACATGTGTATGTGTGTGCTTGTGTGTGTATGTATCTTTAAAATATAAAGAAAAAACTCTGTGAAACATTGGTGATTAGGATGGGGATAACTTTAATCTCTCTCATTTCCTACCCTGTAATTCATTTTAAAAAGATAGCAAACCATTCTGCTATCACATTGTTCTTGCAACTGATGGCATTGTATGAAATGCAATGAAGCCCTGCTCCCTAACCTGGAAATTTGAACAAATAAAGAGACTTGCAAATTCTAGATGCTTTATTTAAAAATTTCCAACCTTGACATTTCCAGAATAATTTCATAGGGAAAACTAAAATCATTAAAACTGTCTTCAAGGGTAGTTTCAACATTGTGGTGTGTAATAACTTCTTCATCTTCACCTGGTTGAAACTCAGCTAAGAGCCGGGAAGTGAGCCCCAGAAAACAAAATAAAACAAAACCAACCCATGATTCCCCTTACCAAAACTTCTTAACTAAAATAACTTAAATTAATAAGGCAGTTTAAAATTTACAGAGCAATTTTCTGTAAGATAAATAATGCAAATATAATTATTCCCACCCTATAGATGAGAAAACTGAGGGATGAATTGGCTTGCCCTGAGGGTTACAGAACAAAGTAAAGTGCCAGGATTACACTTTACAAAAGTTCAGACACTAATAGTTATGTTAAAGAGAGAAGAATCCAACAAACCCTCATCCAGACTATTTTTTCTTCTTAGACACAGTTCTGGGAAGCTAGGTAGCATAGAGCACCAGCTTTGAAGTCAGGTAGAGCTGAGTTCAAATTTAGTTTCAGAAATGTAATAACTGTTTGACCCTGAGCAAGCCACTTAATCCTGTTTCAGTTTCTCATCTTTAAAATGAGCTGGAAAGGAAATGACAATCACTTTAGGGTCTTTGCCAAGAAAACTCTAAATGAAGTCACAAAGAGAAGACATGATCGAAACAACTCAGAAACAATATATAGTTCTAATAAACTTTGATTTTTAAACTAATTACAAATTAAACAAAGTACAAAGGACTAACTACAAATTAAGTGAAGTGGCAATAATAAGAAAAAATAGTGGGCTGGACCATAGACACTTTTGAGTTACCAGTCATAGATAGAATCAATAGATTTTAAAGCTTGGAAAGACCATAGAAACTCAGAATAGTTATCTGGGACTATTTGATTTGGAATCAAATCAGGAGACTTGAAGGTACCAATGTATTTCTAGCTTACAGCGACTAATAATATTTTGTAGTGAACCAAAATCATCTAGCAAAGGTTAGATTATGTTCATTATTCTGTGTGGAGAAAAAATACAAAAAAAATTAAATCTTAGGTGGAGTGTTATACATTCCATACAGCATATTTATAGGGTCTGTGGTTTTACAGGAAATACAGGTCTCTAAAGCAATTTGTCTGGAAGGGTTCCAACAAGCCAAGATTTTACCAAAGTAATATTTCTCTTACCTCTGCCTTTAAGCCATTAACCTGCTATTACTAATTTTGATAATGATTTGAAAAGATGGAAGAAATATGTTTAATATTCCCAAACTCTTCTTAACAGATGAAGTTATTTTCATGCTGGATGGATTATAACTTAATGGATGGTTAAAAGGAATCCAGGCTTATGGTTTTAGAGATTAGAGGTCTTGAATTTTCTTTCAGTGACTTTTCAAGGACCTTGCTCCTCTTCCTCTTCTTCAACTTTTTGCTTCATTCTTCTGATCTCCCCCTTTTCCTCTTCTTCCACTTCTTTCTTCTTCCTCTTCCTTCTGCCTTCCTTCTCTTCATTCTTCTTCCTCTCTCTACTCCCTCTTCTTTTTCCTCTTCCTTTTTTCTCTTTCCTCTTCTTCCTCTTTTTTTCTCACTTTCTTCTTTGTACTCTTCTTCCTCTATCACCTCCTCATCTTCTTTCTCTCCTCTTCCTCTCACCTTATCTTATGGATGAGAAGCCAGAGTCCAGAGAGATGAAATATTGGCACTAAGTTCAGACAATATAGTGATGAAGAAGACTCTAAAACTCAGCTGTTACCATTGCCAAAATAGTTGTTCTTGGACTTAGTTCTTGTGTCCTTTCTCTGCTCAGAAAGGTGGATTGGTTACCTTTTCCTCTCAGGTAGAGTTCACAGGCCTTAACCTGACATAGAAAGCCCTCCAAAATGTGGTGCCATCTTACTTTTGAATCCTTCTCAGGTTACCTTTCCAGTCTTTTTTTTTTAACTTTCTTCCATGCCCTCTAGGATATGGCACCGTTGGCCTTCATGTAGTTTCTCACACACAGTTCTCCATATCCCAACTCTGCTGCTTTTTCATTGGCTGCCTCAGGCTTTCCCTCCTTACCCTTATTTTCCAGCTTCCCTGGTTTCCATTAAGGCTCAGCTTAAATTCTACCTTTTTCAGAAGGCTTCTTTTGGACTCCATCCCAAGTACTGCCTCCAGTGTATATCTTGTATGTACAAAGTTGTCTGGTTCTCTCTTTCTAGGCTAAGAAGGGAGAGTGCTTTACCTGTAGTCACCCAGGTCATAAGGAGCAGAGCCAAGACTCAAAAGCTATGTACATAGTTCCAAAGGGACTCTCCAATGGAGCCCCCATAGAATGTGAACTTTTTGAGGGCGGGGACCATGTTTTTTTACTTTGATATTTACCATCATGGCTTTAATTAGTGCTTGGCACGTTACAAGTGCTTAATCAATGTTTGTCCTAGTAAAATGTTCAATTGCTGGAGGCAGAATAAAGATATTTCATCAAAGCAGTTCAGTAGAATATTATTAATTTCATTAGCTGTCAGAAGGCTATTATAGCAGTTTTGTTATGCATGAGACTTTTTTCCAGCACCTATATGGATGTGTGTGTCTGTTTGTGTATGTGTATTATTGTTTGGTTGTTTTCAATTCTTCATGACCCCATTTGGGGTTTTTTGGCAAAGATACTGGAATGATTTGCTATTTCCGTCTTCAGCTTATTTTACTGGATGAGGAAACTGAAGCAAACAGAATGAAATGACTTGTTCAGGGTCACATAGCCAGATTTGAGCTTAGGAAAATGAGTCTTCCTAACCACAGGCCTAGCATTCTATCCACTGTATCACTTCACCACATACATACATGTATGTGTATACACAAACACACTCATACACACACTGTATTTTTATATTTTTGTATATATTTGAATGGTATTCTTACTGTACCATAGAACATTATTCAGCTTGATTAAGCATAAAGTACTTTCCAGATTTAAAGTTCAAAGGATCTGAAGTTTAGAGTTAGAAGCTATATTAAAATGCATCTAATTTTCTAGAGGAATGTTCAGCTCTTAAAAGATGAGTGCTTGCCTCATCTAAGATCACACAGGTAATAAGGAGCTAAGACTCAAATTTAGGTTCTCTGAGCCCAAATCCACTGGACTTTTCACTATGCCCACACTGCCAAGTAATTGGTAAGGATCTCCTTTGGGCAAAGTACGGGATAAATGACAAAGGAGAAATGAATGAGTCCTTCCTTCTAAGGAGTTTAAAATGGAGTAAAGAAACAGACATAAATCACTATAATCCAAGTTAAAATCATTATGGGAGCTATTTCCTCTCATTTCTATTAGTTTATGCTATATTTGATTTTCCTCCATATAAGTAGAAAAGACATTTCATGTTTGTTCATAAGGCGTTTCCAGAAGCATAGGCATTATCAGGCAGAATGGGACAAAAGCTTGTGGTTTGTGCGAGGTTTTGACTGAAAGCAGCCAATACATGATCTAGATTCAGGTGAATGAATGAGGCAAACAAAGGGATAGATAGACTGTATCTGAAACTAGACTTGCTTGCTTACTGAGGAAGATATTTGTTGTTTATACTCCCATTTCCAAGAGTCGTAGGGGTTTTTCTAACCAAAAGGCTGTTACTGGCTTTTACCTGATCCTTTTACTTCTATTTTAGTGAATTGGTGAACATGATGTTTCGAGTATTCCCTTCCATCAATGCCAGTCATAGCCCATCCATATCTCATCCTGTGCCATTATTGTTCATTTTCCCCTGTAGATCATCTTTAAGCTTTCTTGGACCCCAGGTTAAAAACCTTTGCTGTAGATGTGTATGTGTGTGATGTACACACACACATTTTGTGTGATGGTGTAGCACCCAGGCTGTCTGTTTTTCTATTATTCCTGGTTCTTTGCCAAGATGATTGTCTCAACTCCTTTCTGAAAATGCTTCTCCTGGATGATAGTAAGATATCATTTTCTTATTAGAATCCTGAATCCTTATTCTATAAGAATAAGAAATTCTTATGTATAGATTGCCATTGGAAAACATGCTGAAGCCCAGTTATATCTAACTTGTATCTTTCCTTTGTGCTTCGCTCACCTGCAGTTCTTAAGAAAAAAGTGTGGTCCAGGATTTACAGCTGTGTAACATCACCAGGAAAATATTGGTGTTACCCTTCTCATACATCTTGCAGCACCTCTTATCTGTTTGCTTCAGATCAACCAAGAAAGATAGTAAATTTTACTTAGAGGTCAGGTAGAACTGTGCTTTTGCCCTTATTCCTTCTCTCCACCACCTTTTCCTTCAAGTGATGCCTCTTTCCCCCAGGCCTAAATGATTACTTTTCATTTTAATAGGCCATGACTTCTTAATCCTATATGTTATATGTAATTATGGGATCCTAGAGTTTACAGGACCCCTCTAGAACAGAGCCCTAGCCATGTTTGGGACAGTGGTTTTTGAATATATTTACTTTTGCTAGTTGTTTAGTGAACATAAGTTTATATCAACTTATTTATTGAACAGGTACTATGTGAATTTATGGAGCAGTGAGATGGTGCAGGAGATAGAGCATTCTCTGCGTTCAAATCCAGCCTCAGCTACTTAACAAATGTGTGACTCTGGGCAAGTCACTTAAGCCCTGTATGCTTCAGTTCCTCATTTGTAAAATAGAGACACACTGGAGAAGGATATATAACCAACCACTTCAATATCTTTGCTGAGAAAACCTAATGCACAAGTTCACAGGATCAGGAAAAGTTGAACATGAATGAACAACAATGTGCTAAAAAGGCAAAAATAACAGATTCTACGCTTCAAGTAGTTACACTAACAATAATGGTTTGAAGAAGCATCTTTTAAAATTATGATCAAATTTTCTCTCTTCCTTGTTCCCCTTTCATCTCTCCAATTATTTTGAGAATTAAAGTTAACAATGTAAGATTCTTAAGGACAGGAATTTTTGGGGGGAAGGGAGGCAGAATTGTCTTATATTTAAGCATCTAATAGTTCCTATCACAAGTTAGTACTCAGTTAATTCTTATAAATTGAATTGAATAATAATCATTAGGTTAGAAAGAGCTACAAAATTTTTGAATGTTTCTAAAGTTGAAAGTAAAATGTAACCAAATTGTTACCATCCCTACTCACCCTATTTCAAAGGAGAAATTGCCAACAGGATTACCTTACTTTTAACTTTACGGGCTTGTCCTTAAAAAACAATGTAGTGTGAGATTGTATGTGTGTTTGTGTATTTGTGTGTTATCTATAAAGTGTGCTATGATGTTGCGTCATGGTTTGTTAAAAGTAATTTAAATATTAAATGTTAAATCTTAAAATGTAATTTTATTATTAAGATCAAAAGCAGAGGAAAAATCCACCATCAGCCAGTGATTAATAAATAATTGATAATTATTTATACTCTGCACCCACTGGTTTTGCTATAGGATGAATAGGTGAATAAGTAAAAACCTGGAAATTGTTTCAGGGGTTTGCAAAAATATTTTACTCGTAAGATGTTAGTATGGGGGGAGAATAAAAGCTTCCTTCCTATGTTTATAATTTTTTCTTCAACTTATAAATAAGAATTATTATTATTTTCAGCCATTATTATTATTATTAAACCAAATTTTCTTATAAGTTTGAAACAATACTTTGACCTGGAGTCAAATGAGAGAACAATTTTTCTGTTAACAAAATGATGTATTTAGTTTTGAACTAATGCTGTATTTTTATCCTGAAGTATCTTATAAGAGATTAAAAAATAGCATAAATGCTTCAAATTGAGATTAGGCTATATCCCTTGATTCTTCAGCCTTTCCTCATTATATTTAAATTAATACATAAAATGTATTTATGTTTTTAGCAAATGTCATTGCTTAAAAAGAAATACAACTTGAAGATATATATAGGAGGTCTATCTATCTAAATCTGCATGTCTGTATTTCAAAGCTAAATAAATACACATAAATTTTTTTTTTTAAACAGGGCAAGTATATGGATATTGAATTTGACTTCAAAGGAGATCCACTGGGAGGAGTGATAAGTAACTGTGAGTTTTGTTCTTGGTTTCATTTAGAAAATTCCTAAGAAGTTCTATAAAAATATAATAGTAAAAGCTTACCTTGGAGTTTTGATTTCAAAATACAAAAGTTGTGTGTTATAAGAACAATGACATTTGCCCATTTTGTGCATAGAATTGTGTTTTGAATTTAAAATTATTTTATGTTTTTAGTTCATACAGCATAAGAAATACATTTAGGCATTTGAATTCTACTTATACTAAATACATTATGAATGTATATAACTAAGATAATAAACAGATGAGTTCCAAAATTACTATTTTTCTTTGACCATTCTCTATAAATTGATTTTTAAAAATATGACATGCCTACTTTTTGCAAGGTATATTCTAGAAATGAAGTAGCAAAGAGGAAATGAATTCACAGTCTGAGTACACACTGCAGTTTTAAAACGGTGTCCCTACACAAGATTTTATATGAGTGAACATTGAAACTATCTTTGTCTATTTTGAAAAATAAAAAGGTATAATAAAACAAAATAAAAAATAAAGCCCTCAAAACTCCAAAAAAAAGGTGTCCTTTCTTATTGTCCTTCATCTTCCTTTTAAAAAGGAAACCTAATGTATAAAAGTATGAGTTTAAAAGAAAATATAAAGTTTATTTTATAAAAATATTTATATTCAGAGGATTTCAAATGGCAATCTCTCTTAACATATTTAGAATATTATTACATTTACACAAATTCAAATTGCCAAACTATTCAGCAAAACATCCGTTGTACAAAATGGAAAATGGATTTGAACTTGAAGGTTCACTATGAGAGACCTTTGACACCATTATGTCTAGGTGAATTAAATTTCATAATGCATTAGATGGAATCTCAAATTCATTCTCTTTGTTTCTGCTTCTCTGCTCACTGCTGATCTGACAGTTGTCTCTCTGTATAACTCATCTACCTGGGCAGACTTATATGTATCATTACTTTAGAATCAACCATTTGTTAGAAATATGACTTTGGGTGAATGTGTTACTCTTATGAAATAGCCAGTACTATAATGAATTTAACATGAATCATTTTGGACACCATATCTGGGAAATAAGAGTGTTCATGCAAGCAATTCATGATGTAGCAAAAAAAGATATAATTGTTACATCTGACAGACTAGCTTGTCTGGCTTCATTCCAAAGCCATGATATCTTATAATTTATTTTTGTTGTTCAGTTATTTCAATTCTGTCTGATTCTTCATGATCCTATTTCTGGTTTTCTTGGTGAAGATGCTAGAGTGGTTTGCCATTTCCATCTACAGCTCATTTTACATATGAGGAAACTAAGGCAAGCAGTAAACTGACTTGCCCAGGATCTCATAGCTAATAAGGGTTTCAGGCCAGATTTGAACTCAAGAAGATAAGACTTCCTGCCTTTGGGGCCAGCACTCTATCCACTTGCCTGCATCTTACTATGATTCATAGTTTGGTATAAAAATTAATGTGTGTATCTGTGCAAAAATATGTATAGACACATATATATGCATACATGAATGAATGTTCTGAATCACTATCAGGATATACTGTATAGGGCTGTGTGCTGTACAGGAATATTCTCTAAGATCCTCAGTTACAGAATGGTTGTAGATTTGCATTGATAGAAGGGAGTTTTTTAACTGGGAATTCTTCTGCCTGATGAATTCACAGATTGTCTTCTTGTCACCAGAAAAGTTCAGGGCACTGGGCTTACAGAAATGGAGCTAAGGAGATGTCAGTCCCTGTTTTGAAATGCCTTAAAATGTAGTAGACAGGAATAAAGCTCATAAATAGATTATGACATTGGAAGTTAGAATATGTGTAAGAACATTTGAAGAGTGAGTGATGAGAGAGAGAGAGAGAGAACTTTTATTTTAAGTAACCATATCAGGGAAGAGTTGAAAGAGGTGTTAACAATTGAGCTTGGGCTTAACTCTGAAGAGAAATCTTAAACATTATGAATAGTATTCTGAAAACTATTACTTTTTTTCAGAATTTAGTTCCAAAATGTGTTTATCAGTTTCCAGCATTACCCTTTATATGTAAAGATAATTGAAAGTACTGTAACAATAATTTTAGTTGATAATTGTGGTGGTGGTGGTCATTTGTCTGGTCATGTCCTCCAGTTCTTCACTGTCTCATTTTGAATTTTCTTGAAAAAGATACTAGTCTTCTATTTCCTTCTCTAGCTCATTATACAGATGAGGAAACTGAGGCAGATAGAGTAAATGACTTGCACAAGGACATACAGCTAGTAAGTATCTGAAGCTGGATTTGAATTCAGATCACTGGAACTCCAGGTCGAATGCTCTATTTCTCTTGCATAATAGTGCTCATAATAGTATGGTGTTATATTTTTATGAAACAACCAGTACACTATATACAATAATGACATGGTGTAGGAATATGAGTATTACTATATTTTAAACTCTTCTTAACTGGGCAAAGTCACTTAATTTGTGTTTGCCTCAGTTTCCTCAACTCTAAAATGGAGATAATATTATAGCACCTACTTCTCAGGATGATTGTGAGAATCAAATGAGATAATATTTATGAAAGTTTTAAATTGAGTTCTAAGATAAAATATAAACTTCTTTTTTTAGTTTTTAGTATACTACCCAGCTAGACAACTTGATTTTTCCATCCTAATGTGATATCACCACCCTACTCTGCCCTTTTAATCTAAATAAACTGTTCTCTTTAGTCTTCTTATGTTACACTTCATCTCCAGACTCTGTTTTGGACTCAAAAGTCCGCTCTTCCTTTTAGATGGAATTCTTCATGAAGTTTTTCCTAATTCTCTGCAACTACTAGTTATTTGCAGGGGTGAATGTTGAAAAATTACCTATGCATATGTTTTGTAAATAAAAAGCTTTAATTAAAAAAAAAAAATAGTAGTGATCTCTTTCCCAAATTATTTTGTATTTAGCTACTCTCCTATATGTATCTATTTACTTTATATTGTACATGTTTTATACATAATTGTTGTCTCCTGGTCCCTCCAACATTGTATAGAAAGTTGTTAACTAGACCAGGGTGCTATCCAAGGTGGAGCCATGGTGGCGGAGATCAGACAGGAGTCTCTGTAACCTCCTCTAACCTTCCCTCAAACCAACAACATATGAAGCCTCTAGATTGATTTTGAAGCAAAAAAATCCACAATATCTGGAGGACAACACGATTCTAGAAGAAGATACTCTGGAAGAACTTCAAAAAAGACCTCACACCTTTAAAAAAAAAAAAAAAGAATAAAAAACCAAAAAGAGGTCTCACCATAGACAACTTTTATGGAGAGAGGGAAGAACAGACCTCAAATCCTGAGGCCCCTAAAGGTAAAGCAACTCCAGAAAAAGCCCCAAAGAGAGATATAAACTGGTCTCCATGTCACAAGGCTTTCTTTGAAGATTGCATAAAAAATCTTAAAAGAGAGTTAGAAGAAACATGGGGAAACAAAATGAGATCACTGCAAAATAAAATAGAAAAAATGGAAAAAGAATGCAATGAACAAAAAAATGTAATTGGTCAATTGCAAAAGGAACTAAAAACAGTAACTGAAGAAAATAAGACATTAAAAATTAGAATCGAACAATTGGAAATGAATGACTCATCAAGACTTCAAGAATCAGTCAGACAAAAAGAAAAAAATGAAAAGATAGAGAAAAACATGATATATCTCCTAGGAAAAACAACTGACCTGGAAAATAGATCTAAGAGAGACAATCTAAGGATTATAGGGCTTCCTGAAAGCCATGATGAAAAAAAGAACCTAGACACTATCTTCCAGGAAATCATAAAAGAAAACTGCCCTGATATTTTAGATCCAGAAGGCAAAATACTCCTTAAAACAATCCACCGATCACCTCCTGAAAGAAACCCAAAAATTAAGTCCCCCAGAAATATCGTGGCTAAATTCCAGAACTATCATACCAAGGAAAAGATATTACGAGAACCCAGAAAGAAACAATTTAAATATCGGGGAGCCACAATTAGGATCACACAGGACCTAGCAGCTTCTACTTTGAAGGATCGAAGGG
>JAJPUD010000988.1:0-22517 GCA_023553655.1 Myrmecobius fasciatus | reverse complement strand
GTAATCTAGTGTTTGATAAACCCAAAGACCCCAGTTTTTGGGATAAAAACTCACTATTTGACAAAAACTGCTGGGATAATTGGAAACTAGCATGGAAAAAATTAGGCATTGACCCACACCTAACACCATATACCAAGATAAGGCTAAAATGGATTCATGATCTAGGCATAAAGAATGATATTATAAACAAATTAGAACAATGTAGGATGGTTTACCTCTCAGACCTGTGGAGGGGGAAGGAATTTGTGACCAAAGAAGAACTAGAGGTCATCATTAATCACAAAATAGATAAGTTTGACTATATCAAGTTAAAAAGTTTTTGTACAAACAAAATGAATGCAGACAAGATTAGAAGGGTAGCGGTAAACTGGGAAAATATTTTTACATCCAAAGGTTCTTATAAAGGCTTCATTTCTAAAATATATAAAGAATTGACTCAAATATATAAGAATTCAAGCCATTCTCCAATTGATAAATGGTCAAAAGGTATGAACAGACAATTTTCAGATGAAGAAATTGAAACTATTTTTGGTCACATGAAAAGGTGGTCCAAGTCACTATTGATCAGAGAAATGCAAATTAAGACAACTCTGAGATACCACTACACACCTGTCAGATTGGCTAAAATGACAGGAAATGATAATAATAACTGTTGGAGGGGATGTGGGAAAACTGGGACACTGATACATTGTTGGTGGAACTGTGAACGGATCCAACCATTCTGGAGAGCAGTTTGGAACTATGCTCAAAAAGTTATCAAACTGTGCATACCCTTTGACCCAGCAGTGTTTCTACTGGGCCTATATCCCAAAGAGATTTTAAAGGAGGGAAAGGGGCCCACATGTGCAAAAATGTTTGTGGCAGCCCTTTTTGTAGTGGCAAGAAACTGGAAATTGAAAGGATGCCCATCAATTGGAGAATGGATGAATAAATTATGGTATATGAATGTTATGGAATATTATTGTCTGCTAAGAAACGACCAACAGGAGGATTTCAGGGAGGCCTGGAGAGACTTGCATGAACTGATGCTGAGTGAAATCAGCAGAACCAGGAGAACATTATACACAGTAACAAGACTATACGATGATCAATTTTGATGGACATGGTTCTCTTCAACAATGATGTGATTCAGACCAGTTCCTAGTGTTCAACGATGAAGATAGTCATATACATCCAGAGAGAGGCCTGTGGGAACTGAGTGCGGATCACAACACAGCATTTTAACGCTTTCTATGAATATTTCCATGCATTTTGTTTTCCTTCTTAGGTTGTTTTTTTTTTTCCTCTTCTCTTTCTAGATCTGATGTTTCTTGTGCAGCAAGATAACTGTATAGATATGTATACATGTATTGTATTTGTCATATAATTTATCCTATTTAGCATGTATTAGATTACCTGTCATCTAGGGGTGGGGGGTGGGGGGAAGGAGGGGAAAAGCTTGGGAAAAAAAAAGTTTTTGCAAAGGTCAATGTAAAAAAATCACTCATATATTTTGTAAATAAAAAGCTTTATTAAAAAAATAATAATAATTGTTGTCTCCTATTGAATGTAATCTGAATGAGGAGAAGAACTGACTTCATCCCCTTTCCTTGCATCCACAGGTCTAACACAGTGTCTGGAATACAGTAGGCATTTAATAAATAAGGATTAATCAAAAGGTTAAATTGGCCTTTACTTTCTCATTTTTTCTTGAAGAAGCATATGGAGAGGAAGAAGCAACTCATGGATTTGAGTTAATATATCTTCAGGGAATAGATTTCATATGTTTGTATTTCCTAGCATTTGTTTCCATAATGAAATTACTTTGATATTTGTGGTAATGGGAAACACCCAATCATTTCTAAATATCCTTTCCTTTTTCTTGGGAAGAAAAGGAACGAATTAGTGGTTAAGCAGGAAATATCTTGCTATAGGCATCACTGCCTCCTAGGAAACTCATGAATATAGCAATCAGTCCTGTTCTGTAAGCAGATGGGCAGACTGTACAAGGGAATATAAAACAATGGAGAAATCTGCTTTCTTCCTCCAAAATGTGTGGCACATCCCTGAAATATAAGCTTAAGTACTGGGTTGAACTCTCCTCCCAACCTCCAACATACTCCAAGTATTCTGAAAGGTAGCTAAGATGCTTGGGATTGACTGTAATGCCTGCACAGAGGGAATACAGAGGATTCTTCTAAGCTTTACTTAATCCTCTTTCAGACTGGCAAATCAGGTCCTATTTAGGAGAGTGGAGAGAGTGTGAAGTCAAATTTCAGTTTATCTTTTTTATTGTTAAAACAACTTCACTGGAAGAGCTCATTCACCCTCATGTCTTCAGTTACCTTTGGGCGCCTGACTCCCAAGCCTTCTATTGCTCTAGAGCTTCAGTTCTGACCAAAAGCCTGTTTGAAAACTCTAGACCTGGTCTTGCTTCCTTTCTCAAACTTAAATCTAAAACCAAACACATGGGGGTTTTCTCCCCCAAACCTATCCCAGCTCCCTTCCCATTTTCTGTAATTATCACCACCATTCTCCTCTACAGTGTGTCTATTATGGGGGGGATGGACAGAGAACAGCAGGGGTATACTGCTAAATGTTTAACAACTATCTCTTACATTTTTCTTTAAAGACTCACCCCCCTAAATGTGAAAACACACGTTTAAAATTTAATCCATATTATTAGCACTTTAAGTCTGGACTAGACTATCAATGGCACCAGCAGAGCACAAAAGTTTAGATAAAACTCATCTCCTGTCTTCTGGGAGATTGTATTTATAGCCTAATGGGGGTGGGGACAGATAAGAGACTGAGAAAACAAAGTAATTTGTGGGGTCTGAGGAAGAAAGTTTTTTTGAATCTTTACAGATTCCCCTGGATTTTAAAATCCTTTCACAACTTGGCTCTTCTCTCCCTTCTTCACAGCCTTATTATTACTTCCCTTAATTCAGATTGGCCTTCTGATATTGCCCAGTACTCAAGTCCCTCCATTCTGTGCCCTTGCCTCAACTATCCCTTCCCAGTCCTTATTTCCATACCTATGATGAATGCACTCCCTCCTGGTCTTTGCTTCTTAGTATCAGCTGTTTTCCCTCAGAACTTAAGTGCTACTTTCTACATGAGATTTTTCTTGATTTGCCTTCCCTCCATCCCCTCTTACTCCCTATACCAGCAGGTAGTTCTTCCCCTCCTTGATTACCCTGTACAAATTTATAAATATATATGCTCATCTCCTTTAATATACTGTAAGCTTCTGCCTGACACAATGGTGGCCCTTAATAATTGCTTGTCAATTGATTTATCAACCGATAGAATCAGGCAACCCTTCCTGGAAGTGGGAACCATTTCCTTATGTTTTAATTAAAGGTTGAGTTCATGAGACAAAAGTTGTAAGGGGACCTGGCTATTCTGAGCAAAGGGTCTAAAACTTGTGACTTCTTACTTTCCCTTAGTTGCCAGGTCTTTGTACTTCTTGACTTTGTTGTTCACTTGAGAGACTTTTTGCAATCCTGTGGACCATATTGTCCATGGGGTTTTCTTGGCAAAGGTATTAGGATAGTTTGCCATTTCCTTCTCCAGTAGATTAATACAAATAGTGATTCAGTAATGTGATCAGAGTCACATAGCTAGGCAATGTCTGAGAACAGATTTTGAACTCAGGTCTTCTTGACTGCAAACTCAGTGTACTACCTCTTGACTAGGACTTTGATAATGGCTTTTTATGAAAAGTTATCTTTGCCTCTAGGATCTCCTTGTTCAAGTCCATTATTTAAGATGTTACTAGCAATTTCCTACCTCATTATTCTGAACCTTTCATTCTCCTACTTAAAGCATTTCATGATAATAAATCACATCTCCCTTTTCTTGTTTCCCCTATTATTGCCTTCCACATAATATATAAGCTTATTAATTTGGCATTCAAGGCTCTCTCCTTTAGTATAATAGTGTTTTGCATGTAACAGATGAATAATCAATTTTTAGTGAATTTAATTAGGTAGAAGATAACTTGGAACCACATTTTCTCAAGATAATAAAAGGGACATTATACTATAAAACAAAGTCTGAATTACAGGTTTTAGGTGTGAAAGTTAAGATTCCTTTCAGAATCATTTCTTTAGGGCCAGGGCTTCTTAAACTTATTCCACTGGTAATTTCTTTTTGCCTGAGAAATTTATATATATATATATATATATTGCTTTAGGCCATATGATACCAGAGGGAAGATCTCTGGGTCTATAATTAAAAGACTTGAATCCAACTCTCACCCCAATGCTTAGGTGGTGCAGTGAATAGAGTGCTAGGCTGGAAGTAAGAGAGACTCCAGTTCAAATCAAACCTCAGACACACTCTAGCTTACACACCCTGGGCTTAATCTGTGCCTTAGTTTTTTCATCTATAAAATGGGGATAATAATAATAGCACTTACTTTCTAGCATTGTTTTGATGATTAAATGAGATAATAATTATAAGTGCTTATCACAGTGCCTGGTCACAAAGTGAACACTATATAAATGTTTGCTACTATTATTATTACTCTCTGAGTAACTTTGAGCAATTTACTGAACCTGTCTCCTTCTCTGAAGATCTGTGTAATCCCCTGACCTCTTAGACCTCTACAAGGGAATTTAAAATATTCAAAGTTTTTTATAAAACATTTAAAAATATTTCATGGCTGTTAAAAATTGATTCAACTACTTGGAAAATTAAAATGAGCCTGGAATTCTTAAGCTTTGATTTGATTTGATTTGATTTGATTTGATTTTTTTTTAGATCCAATGCAGTTTAACATGTTAAAAAAATTTTAAAGCTTTTTATCTTCAAAATATATGCATAGTTTTTAACATTCACCCTTGCAAAACCTTATGTTCCAAATTATTTTCTCCCCACTTACCCTGACCTCTCCCCCAAATGGCAAGTAATCCAATATATGTTAAACATGTGCAATTCTTCTATACATATTTCAATGATTATCTTGCTGTACAAGAAAATTTTGATTTTATTTTTAATTAGCTTGAATCTAATTATTAATTTTTAACTGCAGTTTCTCATTCTAAGCAACCAATTCTTGTTGGCTTTTTTTCTTGACTATATCCAGACAAACTTATCAAGTTTGCATCTGTAAGTAAATTATGGCTTTTGATCTTGAGGCTAAAAGGGTGATGAGGAATACACCTGTCTCAACAAGTTCAGATATACATTCTCCTTTCATTAACCTTGTTACAAAATAATTCTCTAATTTCTGCCCTCCTTTTACCAGTAAGTAGACAGTCAGGTCAGTTCAATCATTTCACTTATATGTACTACATGTATTGCACTGCAATACATTAATTAATGGATTTAGTTCGTTTTCATATTTTGCTTCTTTCTGTCATAAGAATAACATTTTTTGGTTGTCGGTTCTTAAAATAATACAAAATAACTGAAATGTTTTATAAATTAGATATATGGAGTGCAGTCATCATTATCCATTACTTGACTCTTGTGATTGATAATAAGTTTAGAATAATAAGCTTGAGAATAAGCTTAGAAGGGAAAGGCTCTGGAGTGTTATCACATAACTAAAATAAAATAGATGAACTGGTCTTAAGAAAAGCACTGACAGGTGAATACTAGTATATAGCTTAAGCAGATTAACATGTATTCCATTCCTCAGTTCAGTTGTCTGACTCCTTTCCCCTTCAAGTATCATAAGCATGTATAGTCAGGATGCTATCTCTGTACTTACACCTTTTTTTTTTTTTTAAGTACCATGTCATTGGGACCTTTTAATAATCAAGTGTTACTCTTAAGCTGATACTTCTTGTTTCTTGGAATAGCCAGGTGGCTCAGTGGATAGAATGCCCTTCCTGAGCTTGGGAAGACTTACTTCTCAAATTCAAATTCAGCCTTGGGCACATACTACCTGCATGATCCTGGACAAGTCACTTAAACCTGTTTGCTTCAGTCAAGAAAACCCCAAATGGGATTAAAAAGAGTTGGGCAGGGCTGAATAAAATAGATAAATATTAAGTTATTAAATGATCAGCAGTGTGTCATAGTATATAGATAAATGGATTTTTTTTTTTTAGTTACTAAGGGAAAATACAAAGAGTTGCTATTATTGGGGGGGAAAAAGGATATACTGTGAATTTATAGAGATGAATTACCATGCTGTTTGTCTATTGGTTTATCTACTTTGCAGTGCTTTAACATGCTTATATTCATAGAGAGTGACATTGACAGGCATGCCATTTTTATTTCTTGGGACATTTATAACACAATGTAAGATTTTTTTTTCCTGAGGTAATTGGGCTTAAGTGGCTTGCCTAGGGTCACACAAATAGGAAGTGTTAAGTGTCTGAGGTCATATTTGAACTCAAGTCCTCCTGACTTCAGGATTGGTTGGTACTCTATCCACTGCACCATCTAGCTGCCCCAATAATTTTTTTTTTAGATGAAGGAAAGTATCATCATCAGATAGTATTGATTTTTCTTAAGTTCATTTATTGGTAGAAGAAATGAGACATAGTAATAATATAGCCTAATTGTACTTTCTGATTAAATGAAAAAGGCTATAGCTGTGTAATGGATCATTGTAATGTGTAATACCCTAGATCAGCTAAAATAAAGCAGAACAGCTGTGTTTTGTATCAGCAAATAAAGCAATAAAAGTGATGTTTTATTTAAGGTTATACTTTAAATGTTAACTTATGACCATAGGTGGTTGTGCATGCAAACATGTGTGTGCACGCCTTCTGTCTGTCTGTTCATTACTATGCTAGGCATGGTGCTAAATGAAGGAGAGAGATCTAAAGATAAAAATGAAACAGTTCATTGCCCTTTCTCCATCTTTTCCCTTCCCTCTCCAGCCTTTCTCACCTATATTCCTTTCCCTATTTCCTTCCCTCTTCTTCTTTTTCTTCCTTTCTTTCTTTCCCCACTCTCTGTGTGCTAGTGAAGTATGTCTATTTTAATGTTTCTTTTCTTATGTTAATTTTGTCCTATAAAACTTAAACTTTTAAGTTTCTGGAGGTCAGGAGGTATGACTTGATTCTTTTATTGGTAACTTGGGTGTCAAGCACAGTACTTTGTATGCAGTGGGCAGTCATGGACTCTGTTGACTTACTAGGGACAAGTTACAGAGTTGTTTCTTGAGGCTTAAATGTATAATGAAAAAGTATTGTGTTAGCATCATCATCGATTGTCTACACATTTGAGTTTTTTGAGTCAATTAAATGAAGAAATAAATAACATTAAGTTAGTATACCAAATGAAGTCTATCATTGGCTTTGTTTAAATAGGTCTGTGCCTTGTGTACTGTCCTGCTGCTCTTGGCTTTGTTAGCAGGTGAGGGGGAGAGAAGGAACTTTTACAGTACTAAAGGTCAGCTCTACCAAGGGGAATGAATTCCCATGAAGCAGCAAGAATTGTTGAAGGAAAAAGCTGGTAAAAAAAAAAAAAATTATTCAGCACTTACATAACTCACATCCTCAAATAACTTGGGCAGGGGAAGAGATGCCCACCACCATGAGCCTTGTACCCCACTGTCAACCAATGGTAAATACCCTCTTCACTGCTGTCTCAGTAAGGCTGCTTTAGTATCAGACCCTGGCCACATCTAACTCCATTAAGTAAGGATAGACAAGAAAAGAGGAAACTGGTCCTAATTGTGTTAGTACCCATGAAAAGTCCCACATCCATTCCCCTAACTCCATCCATGGAAAAATCTCAGCGTCATTTTTCAATGGAGTTTCATGGAGATGCACCAATACAAAGATTGTCTTCTGAGTTCATAAATTCAATTTAGATAGAAGACTTTCAGTTTTTAGTCATTACAAAATTTTAAACAATGGAAAGAAAAAGTTGGTTAAAAACCTTAAGTAACTCACTTTCTAGTTCAATTCACTTTGAACTAAAAGTAACAAATCATTTAGATACAGAGGACATTCCTTTATGACTAATTTATATATGTTTAATCTAGCACATCTGCCTCCAAGGCTTTCTGAAAATTTTTAAAAATGATTTGTGCTTTTTCTTATAATTGCATTTTTGCTACTAGTCCCAAGAAAATCTGTATCAAGTACATGATAAATTCTTAGAAATTAAAAATTAATTAGCTTGCACAGACACTATGCCAACTTTTTACCATATTTACTTAAACCCCACATTAATTTTCATGAGCACAAAATGGAATACCTTTGAAACTTTGCCACTCAGCACACCCAGCTGTCTGGGGGTTAAATTGGATCACTTTGTCATGGTGACTTAGTTAAGACTTTTAGTTGATTTATGAAAATTCTGAGAGAAGGGAGGAGGAAAAATGGTTCTTTTGTTATTTTATGCCAGATGTTTTAGCTCCCCTTTGTCAGTTTGATTTTAAGCTGCAAATACACAATTAAAGTGCAAAAGTTGGATTGAGCATAGAATTGGCAAGGCTGAACCTTTGTTACATCTAAGACCTATTTTGCTTTGAACAAATGTATATTTTGCATAGCATTTTATTATCTTATACACATTAAGAAGGCTTTGAATTTCAGATCATTTGTTAAGTATCCTTACTTTCAATTCTGAATATGCTACTTCTGAACTGCCCTCTCCCAACCCTTCCTACTGAGGACACAGAAAATTAAATTTAAATGGGGATAGAAAACTACTTTGGGATTGACCAAAACATCCTGGGTGCTGAAGTTCATGTGGAAGTTACCTTTTTATAATATAACATAGACATTGTTAATACATCCAATGAGTATTGGAAAAAAATGTTCATTTATTTTAAATGTATGTATAGGACAGGAAGAAAATGGAGAGAGAATGTAGTCACTTGTCATCAAAAATCATATGATTAAAATGAAAGAGAGAGAAGGGATTCTTGAGAATCCTTTCATTCAGTCCCCTTTGCTTTCAGACAAAGAAACTTAGGCTTCTAGAATTGGGTACATTTCATTCTTTCAGATCTGAAAGGTAAAAAGAACTAAGAAACCTAGGCTAATTTTTATGCCTTACAATCCTAATAACAAGCTTTCCTTTTAAATCCTACTTAGCTCTGTAACAAGGAAAAGGTTTTTACCATGGAACCTGAGCAATAGTTTGGTAGGCCTCAAATCAAGGGGTTTCTGCTAGGAAATAACTGTGTCCCATTAGGCCAGTTACCATTTTAAAAACTTTTTCCTTCCATAAGATGTGTAAGAGAAGTTTTATTTCTTTTACTATTCTGCACATATAATTCGCAAAACAGAAGTATTGGGGCAAAGTAGGAGTAGTGAAAATTCAGTGGTGATAAAAGTAGAACCCCACTTATGTCATTCATTCTCTTTGTCATCATAAAGAAGTGATTTGACTTTTCTGAGCTTCAGTTTTCTCATTTGACAAATTAATATTACCTACAGAAACAACTGCAGGGAAGTGGTTGTTTTAAGGATCAATTGAGAGAATGTATATAATAGATTTTGAAAACTTTAAAGACAATATAAAAATGTTAGATAATGATGATGGCGTTCAGCTATTTTTCAGTCATGTCTGATTCTTTATGACTCCATGTGAGGTTTTCTCAACAAAGATGCTGAAGTGGCTTGCCATTGCCTTCTCTAGCTCATTTTACAGTTGAGGAAATTGAGGCAAACATAATTAGGTGAGTTGCCCAAGGTTAGCTAATAAGTGTATGAGTTGAGATTTGAAATCATTAAGAAGAGTCTTTCTTACTTCAGGGTCTTTATTCTATCAGTTGTACTAGTTAGGTCATGATGATGATAATTAATAACCTGCATAGCCTACCTTGGAAGAGTGGTTATTGTAAGGATCAGTTAAGAGAATGCATAGGAATCATTTTGCAAACTTTAGAATTCTATAAAAAATGTCAAATGATGATAATGATTATATTATTGTGGGATGTGGATATTAATAAATGGTCAAAGTGAAGATAAGCACCAACTGATTGTGTGGTATCTCTACCCAGTGCCTGTCATAGTCACTGAATAAATATCTGAAGAATGACTGAAGGGAGTCTTTTTTGCTGATGCCCAGGTTGTAGTGAGAACATTCTAGTATTAGAATTTTTCTCCTTCCCCCATAATTGATGATTAAGTCCATACCCTGGTAACTTAAAAGTATGATAACATGAAAGAGGATTTAGCTACGTGAAATGCTTACAAATTCTTTCCTATATTGAATCTCATTGTTAGTGGAGGCAAAAAGTGCCTGAAGCAGAAAATAGTGCTGTGCCAATTTTCTGTTTAGACATAAGGCAGGGAGGCTTTCAAATAGATGAAAATGGTCAGGTGGTGGTTATTTGTAAATAATGAGCTGAATTTATGTTCAGTACCTAAAGTAATCACCTGCTGTGACTTCATGCAGTTCTATTGTGGGTAGGCACATATGCCTGTGGAAAATGCCACAGAAGGCTTTTAAACGTTTGCATCAGTTTTGGACAAGCTATTTATTAAATGAATTGCGTAGCTCATAACTTCTAAAAGAGAGTGTTTTGAAACAGGAGACTCTGGGAATATTGTCATTTGATTTTATTCAGAAAAATGTTCCTAAGCCTCCCCTAGGTATTAGGCTCTGTGCTAGGTACTAAGGGTATAAAGATGAAAATCATTACTGTCCCTACTTACTGAAAACCTACAATCTGGCAGAGATAAAACATATACATGCAAATGTAATACATATTAGAAAATTATAAGATGAATGAAACAGGTCTAAAAGATGAAAGAAGGAATGTATCAGTTTTAGCTGGGATAAGGGGAAAAAATGCCAGCAGAACTGGGTTTTGAATGAAAATGACAATTCAGTTCATTAAACATTTATTGGAAGAGTGTCAACTAGTGGGCATTCAAAAGAAGGCACATTTTGAGCATGAAAGAAAGGATGCAACAAAATGAAATTAGGGAATAAATATAGTCCAACCAGTCAGCAAGCATTTATTGATCATTTACTCTATCCTAGGCTCTGTGTAAGCACTGGGGATGCAAAGGAAGTAAAAAACAGCCCTTTCCCTCAAATACCTCACATTCTAATGGGGGAGACAACATGTAAATACCTTTGTATATACAGTTTATAAAATGTGCAGATGTATAAAGTGTTCACATCATCATGATATGAATCTGGGAAGATGGCACCAGATTGTGAAGAGTCCTGAAAACTAGGCCACCAAGTTCATGTTTGAATGCTGCGAGTGGCCCTGAAGGTTTTTAGAAAGGGAGATGATGTGATTGGTCAGATTCATGCATTATTTATTCTGGCAGTGGTGAAAAAAAAAAAAAAAAGACTTCTAGAGTGGAAAAAACAAAACAAAACTAGAAGCAGGGAGGAGAGTTAGAAGACCATTATAATAATCTAAAAGAAGGTTGGCATAGAGCTAAACTCAGGTAGTAGCAGAGAGAGTAGAAAAGATCAGAAAAATGGGGAAGATTTTTTTTTATTTTATTTGCATAACATATGTGTGGGTAATTCTTCAACATTAACCCTTACATAGCTTTCTGTTACAAAATTTTCCCCCCAACTCCCCACCCCTCCCCTAGATGGCAGGATATCCACTACATGTTAATTATGTTAAAATATTGGCAAATCGAATAGATGTATACAGATTTCCAAACTTATCGTTGTTGTGCAAGAAAAATCTTATCTACACAAAAGATATATCAGATAAAGGAAACACAATGTAAGCAAACATCAATCAAGGAGTATGAGAATGTTATGTTATGGTCCACATTTCACATCCCTCTCTCTGGGTGTATATGTTTTTCTTCAGTGAACAATTGGAGGTAGTTTGAAACATTTCATTGTTGAAGAGAGCCATGTCCATCAGAATTGATTGTCATATAGTATTGTTGTTGCCGTGTATAATGATCTCCTGGTTCTGCTCATTTCACTCAGCATCAGTTCATGCAAGTGTCTCCAGGCCTCTCTGAAATCATCCTGCTGGCCATTTCTTACAGAACAATAATATTCCATAATATTCATATACCATAATTTATTCAGCCATTCTCCAATTGAAGGGCATCTATTCAATTTCCAGTTTCTAGCCACTACAAAAAGGGCTGCCACAAACATTATTGAACATGTGGGGCCCTTTCCTTCCTTTATGATTTCTTTGGGATATAAGCCCAATAGAAATGCTGCTGGGTCAAAGGGTATGCACAGTTTGATAACTTTTTGAGCATAGCTCCAAATTGCTCTCCAGAATGGCTGGATCCGTTCACAGCTCCGCCAACAATGCATCAGTGTCTCAGCCCTCCCACATCCCCACCAACATTCATCATTAACTTTTCCTGTCATTTTAGCCAATCTGACAGGTGTGTAATGATACCTCAGGGTTGTCTTGATTTGCATTTCTCTGATCAATAGTGATTTGGAGCACCTTTTCATATGACTGAAAATAGTTTTAATTTCATCCTCTGAAAATTGTTCATATCCGGATCCAACCATTCTGGAGAGCAATTTGGAGCTATGCTCAAAAAGTTGTCAAACTATGCATACCCTTTGACCCAGCAGTGTTTCTACTGGGCCTATATCCCAAAGCGATCTTAGAGGAGGGAAAGGGCCCCACATGTGCAAGAATGTTTGTGGCAGCCCTTTTTGTAGTGGCTAGAAACTGGAAACTGAAGGGATGCCCATCAATTGGAGAGTGGCTGAATAAATTATGGTATATGAATGTTATGGAATATTATTGCTCTGTAAGAAACGACCAGCAGGACGATTTCAGAGAGGCCTGGAGGGACTTGCATGAACTGATGCTGAGTGAAACGAGCAGAATCAGGAGATCATCATACACAGCAACAACAGTATTACATGATGATCAATTCTGATGGACATGGCTCTCTGCAACAAAGAATTGTCTCAAACCAGTTCCAATTGTTCACTGAAGAAAACTATATACACCCAGAGAGAGGGAAATGAAATATGGACCACAATGTAACATTTTCATGATCTCTATTGACATTTGCTTGCCTTGTGTTGCCTTTCTCTGATTCTTTTTTTTTTTCTTGTAGATAGGATTTTTCTTGCATAACTTCTCAAGCATTTCAACATTATTAACATGTAGTGGACTTCCTGCCATCTAGGGGAGGGGAGGGGACTGGGGGTAAAATTTGTAATGGAAAGCTTTGTAAAGATCAATGTTGGGGAACTACCCATACATATGTTATACAAATAAAAAACTTTAATTAAAAAAAAAAAGAAAATTGTTCATATCCTTTGACCATTTATTGATTGGAGAATGGCTTGAATTTTTATAAATATGAGATAATTCTCTATATATTTTAGAGATGAGACCTTTATCAGAACCCTTAAATGTAAAGATGATGTTTATTGCTGGGGAAGATGTTTTAAAGGAAGGAATCTATTTTGTCTCACCTGAGCTTTTCAAATTGCTTTTATTTAACCCCTTTTCTCCAACTGAGTTCTATTTCTTTTATTAGTTTTTCTAATCTTTTAGTAATATTTGATAACTTATTAGTAGGGAGTTAAGGAGAGAAAAATTCAAAGATGACTGAAGTTTCTATCCTCAGACATTGGAAAAATGTTGATATCTTCAACAGAAACAGGAAGATTATCAAGACAGAGCTGTTTTGCATGGAAGATTTGTTTAGTTTTGGATGTGTCAAGGTTGAAATATTGGCCAGATATTTAAGTAGAGCTATACTTTGGGGAGGAGGAGATGAGGGATTAGGGCTCAGGGTAGAGGTCAGGACTTGACACACAGATTTGAAAGTCTTCTCCGGAAAGGTGACAAGCCTTTGTAGGGGATAAAATTTCAGTGGAAAGAGAATAGAGAGAAGAAACCTTTGGTAGATACCCTCATTAAGGTGATGAGAGAGAAAAGAAACCAGCCATTGGTCACATTGTTCAAAACGTAGGAGGAATAAGAAAAAATTGTCATGGAAACCAAGATAGTATCAGATAGTACACATGATCCCCAAAATCAAACCAATTAAAACAACTGAGTGCTAGAAATACAACCCCCCCAAAATCCTCTACATTCAAGGAACCCCTGATTCTAATTAAAAGGACAACATGTAGATAAAAAGATATATATATACATATACATATATATACACATACATATATATATATATAGAATAGATGGGACAGTTGCCAAGGAAGGGATTTGGGCTGAAAAGGAAGCAATAGAGAGGTCAAGGAGAATGAAATTTGAGATGAGGCTGTATTTTAGACTTGGCAATTAAGTCACTGGTTCACTGGTGATCCTTAGAAAAAAACAGTTTTCAATAGAATATTGATATTGGAAGACTTTATAAGTAAGGAAATTGGAGGCATCAAATGGAGACTATCCATCTTAGAATGCTTAGTAGCAAAAAGACCAAGATACAGAGCAAGAATTATAGCTTAAATAATGGTGTCTGGGTCAGCAGAAAGTTTTTTGTTTGTTAGGATAGGGATTATTTGACTGTGTTTGTATGGAAATATTATAGATGGGGGATGAAATTGAAGAACCTGACTAATGGAGTGATCAGCTATGGGGCATAATGAGTAGTACATTGAATTTGGTGCCAGGAAGACCTGAGTTCAAATCCTGCCTCAGAGGCATAATAATTCTGTGATCTTGTGAAAGCCACTTAATTTCTCCTAGACTCAGTGTCCTCATCTGTAAAATATGGATAGTACAGTCTACTTAGCAGAGTTATAAGAATCAGATAATTTATGTAGAGTGCTTAGGAAATCTTAAAATGCTATATAAATGCTAGCTATTATTATTATTATTAGATTCTAGAAAACATGGGAGGAGGTGGAAAGGATCACAGATAAGGATGCCCACCTTATCCTCTGAGACATGAATATAGGATGAAGGTACAGGGAGGTTTTGAGGTAGAGGGTAGAATGCTAAAAACACTAGTGAGAATCTCCCCAGTTATATGTTGAAGTCAAAGTTAAGGTCATCTGTTAAAAAGGAGGAAAGCAGATGTTGGGGTTGAACATTTTGTGCTTTAGAGCAGCTGCTGTGGGGGATATGATAAGGAGTTAATAAAGCACTTATAATGGACCGTAACATTATTATTTGGGGACATACTGTAGCACTGATCTACCCTTTCTGGAGTAGAAGTGAAGAAAATAGATAAGGGAGATGATTTAAGGTTGGTTTTATAAGTGTAAGGATAATTAAATCCTTGGAAAGTTAAGGATTCAAGGGTGGAAAAAGTTCTGTCCTTGATATGTCTCTGTGTAGGTTCAAAACTGTCGATGGTTCTTGGGAGGAAGATCTAGGAAAACACTCTGAGAACAAAGCAAGTTTAGGAGGTATACAAGAATGAGAAGACTTCAGGTTGTGATCAGAGAAAAAAAAGCAAAAATGAAGATTTGGTGATTGAATACTTTTTTTGGTGGTGTGCTCAATCTAAGGTACCATAATCCTAGTAGATGGCTAAAGGATGGAAATGGAATGGAAGTCATAGTTGCTGAGATTAAGGTATTGAAAAACTAAGGGATGTTGGGAAAGTCATTGATTTGAATGTTCTTGTTATCCAGAATGACAATGGGGATATAAGGGAGAGAAGGACCTAAGCTGACTCCTGAAATCATTGAGGAAAGTAAGATAGTAGCAATAAGTATCTGGAGAAAAATGCTGTAGTGAACTTCAAAGGAGCAGTATTTGTTGAGTAATCATCCTCATCTGCTATACAGTAACAGATGTGTAGTATTGTGGTTAAAATGTGGTTTAGATGTAGCATTCAGCAGGCAAAAAGGGACCTTCTTTATCCAATGAATTGAGGTTGTGTGTTTAGTGTGTGTTCCTCTCTCTTTCTCTTGCTCTCTCGCTCTCTTTTTCTCAATAGGCAAGCACACACACACACATATATACACACACACACTCCCCCTCGTAAGTATTGAATAGGCAGCTGAATAGACAGATTATGACCAGCAGCCCTTTCCATGCCTGAACACATGTGAATACAATTCTTTAATTTGTGGCCACAGCTGCCGTTTGCAGAGATCCTTGCTTTTGGCACCTCTCACTTTTTAACTCTCCCTTGGCTGAAATTCAGTCTTTTTTCTAAAAGAGCCAGCCAGTTACTGATCGTTGATGGTGAAGCTGGTCTTTGCATTACTGCTACAATCCATAATTATACTGCATTGCTGGGAGTGATGATGTAGAGAATCTCGAAGCATTGCTTATACCTACTCTAACTCATTCATTCTGCTAAACAATGGTGCAAGTATGAAGATGCTACTCTCCATGCCAGAAGTTGACAACCTATGGAATATGTGGTATAAAAGATAACTTTTTTTGTTTGGTTGGCACTGGAGATTCCTAAAAAAGCCTTTTTTCTTAAAGCTCTTTTATTCTTGGGACTTTTGCTGCTGTCATGTCTACATCACAAGCAGTCAAAAATGTACTTCTATTTCTCACTTGGGCTTGTCTGATATCTACAGATTTTTCTTTTTAAAAGGGTTGATATGGAGCAGCTAAGTGGTGCAATAGATAGAGCACCAGCCCTGAAGTCAGGAGGACCTGAGTTCAAATGTGGTCTCAGACTCTTAAAACTTCCTAGCTGTGTGATCCTGGGCAAGTCATTTAACCCCAATTGCCTCAGCCAAAAAAAAAAAAAAAAAAAAAAAATTGACATAGAGTGTGATGTTTATGCTTTTAAATTCTTGTTTAGAACTGGAACTCTGTCGAAGTGTGTCTAGTCTACCAAAGCTGAAAGTAGGAGCCAATCCTAGCCATCAGCATCTTTGGTTACAGAGTCTCAGTGAGACAAAATAGAAAGTGAAGGACAAAGAAGAAAAACGCCTGAAATTTGAGAGAAAGGTGACTAATACTCTCATTTGCCTCTTTTTTTTCTTCAGATCTCTTAGAAAAATCACGTGTTGTTAAGCAGCCAAGGGGTGAAAGGAACTTCCACATTTTCTATCAGCTTCTGTCAGGAGCCTCAGAAGATCTGCTTCGTAAGTATTTGTCTTCTTAGTGGAGCTGCCACAGTCATCTTGAGAGTGTGCATTATTTCCATCTGCTTTGTTATTTTCCTTGAATTTTCATATTCAGGATTGGCCTGCAGCATGTCAAGTCATTTTGTTGCCACTGAATTACTATAAGGCAGAAGAGGCGATAAAATGAGTTAGGGAGATATCATGGAAGTAAGTTGAACCCAAGAACCATACTGATGATGTCTCATATGTTTGTGTCTATGACCCCTTAGATAAACTCAAATTGGAGCCGGATTTCAGCAGATATAACTACTTGAGCCTGGACTCTGCCAAGGTGAATGGAGTGGATGATGCAGCAAATTTCAGAACAGTTAGGGTAAGTACCTCCTATCTATGATAACAGACATCTTGATATTGCATCTCTGAAACTGACTTTGGTGATGTTTATGGAAAACTCAGATTCTTTCTTAAGATGCACACTTCTAGGTTGGTAAATTATTATAAGAATGCTTCAATTTAAAAAAAAATAATTATTTTTCTCTAGATTGATGATTCATCACCACTGTTGATGAATTGGTGAAATCCCCCCTCCTCCTATACAAGTTAGCAACTCTTCTATAACAATCTTTTAGAGAGGTGCTAGAGAACTGAGAAGTTAAAGAATTGTGAGAGGCTATACTCAAACCCAGGACTATTTGATTTCATGTCCTTCTATTCACTGCCATGCTGCCCCCAGCCCTTGTTTTATTAGCTCAAATTGATTCCGTGCCATAGAGTGACATTTCAATAGCATTCTTATTATAAAAAAAGGAGCAAGACATTTCCTTCTTACATTGCCCTGAGGTTATGCTCTTTGACATCTATTGAACATTGAATCATAGGCTCAGTTATTGGGTTAAAACTGGAAAAGACCTTTAAGCCAAAGAATTCAACCCTCTCATCTTATAGATGAAGTTAAAGCAGAAAGAGGTTAACTGAATTACTTAGGTCTCTAGAGCAGAAATTGAACCTCAAATTTGTTGGAGTCAAAAGTCCAAAACTCTTTTTACTAGCTTTAGTTCCAAATGTTTTTCACAGTCAAAACTGAGTGATTTTTTTTCCAGGGGAGAGTATACAAGGGAGATTTTATGAAGGTAGAAATGACAGGACTTGACAACAGATTGGATATGGGAATGGGGTGGGTAAAAGTATGCAATGGAGGATGATACCTATATTGTGAGTGATTGAGAGTGCTTTCAACAGGAAGAGGGAAATTTGGAAAACAATTTTTCCATTGATTTTGCCCTTAATGTCTGTTTCTTTTCTGAAATCAGTTTTTTTTTTTTTAAATTCCTTTTAGTTAACAAAAATTACATGCTTCCTTTTCCTAGAATGCCATGCAGATTGTGGGCTTTATGGATCATGAAGCCCAGTCTGTCTTGGAAGTAATAGCAGCAGTGTTAAAATTGGGGAACATTGAGTTCAAGCCTGAATCTCGAGTGAATGGCTTAGATGAAAGCAAAATTAAAGATAAGAATGGTAAGTCGGTGAACTTTTTTGTGTAGCAAGTTTGCTTTGAACTTCTGCCCAGTTCGAAGTCTCAAACATACAATTTACCTATATTTTTTAGTATCTTCATTTGAGCTTTACTTCACCTGGTATTTAAGCTACTCCTAAATGTAATTCAAATTAAATTCTGAGTATATGCTTGGGGGAAAGGGGGAGGGCGGGAGAGGTAGTCAGTTGCAATGGATTAGTAGTAGAAGCTGATGGAGAAAGCAGTTAAAATTCTTTTAATTAATTCTTAGAGTGTGTTTTGCAACACACAGAATCACATTCTAGGTTTTTTGTTTGTTTGTTTAGTTTTCTTTTTCTTTTTCTTCCACAGAGCTGAAGGAAATTTGTGAATTGACAGGCATTGATCAGTCAGTCCTAGAAAGGGCATTCAGCTTTCGAACAGTTGAAGCCAAGCAAGAGAAAGTTTCGACAACATTAAATGTGGCTCAGGTAATATCCCAATCCCAGCAGGATTTCTTTATTGTCTGTGTAAAAATAATGATTTTACTGCCCTTTTTTACTTTAATTTTCATGAACATGGTGGACATGTGTCTCCAGAAACAAAGACAATCCAATAGAGTAGTTTCCACATAGCCTTTATAATATGGTGTCAATTTTGTGTTTATTTAAACAAAATCTTATTTAAGTCAGCTTTGCATTTCATTTTTTTTTCTGACAAGACCAAGAACTGTGAATATGACTTTAGTTTTCTCTTACAAAAAGGATGTTAAAGTGAATGATTCCTTTATGTTCTACTAATCTATTCTTTCTTACATTGAGATTGGCAGTATTGACTGGATATGTAAGTGATTTGTTTTTTCTTTCTAATAATGGTAGTAAGAATAATGATATGCACTACTGATCAGAGAAACGCAAATTAAGACAACTCTGAGATACCACTACACACCTGTCAGATTAGCTAAGATGACAGGAAAAGATAATGACGAATGTTGGAGGGAATGTGGGAAAACTGGGACACTGATACATTGTTGGTGGAACTATGAATGGATCTAACCATTCTGGAGAGCAATTTGGAACTATGTTCAAAAAGTTAGCAAACTGTGCATACCCTTTGGCCTAGCAGTGTTTCTCTTGGGCCTATATCCCAAAGTGATCTTAAAGGAGGGAAAGGGACCCACATGTGCAAAAATGTTTGTGTCGGCCCTTTTTGTAGTGGCTAGAAACTGGAAACTGAAGGGATGCCCATCATTTGGAGAATGACTGAATAAACTATGGTATATAAATGTCATGGAATATTATTGTTCTATAAGAAGTGACCAGGAGGATGATTTCAGAGAGGCCTGGAGAGACTTGAATGATCTGATGCTGAGTGAAATGAGCAGAACCAGGAGGTCATTATACACAGCAAAAAGACTATATGATGATCAATTTTGATGGACATGGCTCTCTGCAACAATGAAATGTTTCAAACCAGTTCCAGTTGTTCAATGATGAAGAAAGCCATATATACCCAGGGAGAGGCCTGTGCGATCTGAGTGTGGACCACAACATAGCATTTTCACACTCTCTATTGATGTTTGCTTGCATTATGTTTCTCTTCTCAGATTTTTTTTTTTCTTGTAGATCTGATTTTTCTTGTACAGCAAGATATGTGTATAAATATGTATACACATAAAAAAAGAATAGTGATATTGATATTCTGTGCTTGTAAAACACTTTTTGCTTTTCAAAATGCATTCACATGAATGATATAATTTGATTTTCATTTTGTTTAAAATAGGTAGTGTTGGTGTTCTTTCCATTGTAAAAATGAAAGAAACTAAGATATAGATTGTATCTCTTGCCCAGTTTCTCACTTGTCATCAATATAAGGGCAAAAATATAAGAGACAGGGTTTCCTGTCTCTCCATACTTTATTTGCTTAGTCCTTGTATATACTTTCTTCTCATTTGCTTCATAATAATGGAATGCAGGGTGGGGTTCAGCTGCTTACCTTCATTAGTCATAGCCCTCTAAATACTTTCCTGTTATGTACCTGGAGTAAAGATAGATTCAGATCACAAGCTTCCTATATACCTAACAAAGATAAATACTCTTTTTTAGGTTAAAAAAATTACATGCTGAGTTTTTGTACTTTATATAAAGTAGAGGAGAGTCTTGTCTAATAACCCCCAGAAATGTCAACAATATATTTTCCATTTTAAAAAAAAGTTGGCTATTTCTCATTTTTAAAGTTGTTTGTTTTGTTTTGTTTTTGTTATTTGTACTATGTTTACTAATAGGTGAATTCAGCTTATACTTACCTTTTTCTTATTGGATCGTGAAGTTAAATGTTTGAAGGGACATTTTCCCCTAATATTTCTGGTATGAAATTGGAAAGTAGCTCAGTATTCAGCCAGACCAAACTTCTTCCCAAAACAGATTTTGTGTCTATAGCATCTCTAGCTTTTTTTTTTTTTGGGGGGGGGGGGATCAAGTTAAGTGTGTAATGAGCATTTACATTTAAATGTATGTGTGTACACGTATATTACATACACATCCATATTGTTCATACACATATATAAAGACACACTCATATATTTCTACTAATCCTTTCATGTCAAATGGAGGGTTTCTCCCTCCCCCAATAAGTAAAGAGTTGAATTTATTAACTTTTCCTCATAGCTTAAATTCTTCCAAACTAGTATCATTTTTAATGCCCTGTGGCTTTCACTCCCTGAAGTATTCAGATCTTTTCTTTGATATGGTGACTCACACAGAATTAGAATTTCAAACATTGTATGATATTGAGCAATGGTCCAGTTTCCTCTGACCAATTCTCAAGGTTCCAACCTTGAGACTCTCCAAGATAATTGCCTACTATTTCCCAAAGATAGTCTAGTCATATCAGTCATTTCACTGGCTGTCACATGTGCCCTACTAATTATTTTCCTTGAGTATCAGGAATACCTCCACTTGGGAAGTGGGGCTGATAACTACCCTGCCTCTCTTTCACTATTGTCGTGAGGATCAGTTGTGAGAAGAGATGGAAAAGTGCGTTTAAAAGCATTAAGCCAAATAGAATGGGCCTAGTAGGGCATAGCTGTCATAGAGTCAGAACTGGGTCTTCACAAGAAAAAGTTCAGGGCTTTGGAATCTGAGACCTAAGGTAATATATTTTGTGGACACCTAACTATATAAGAGGAATAGAAGGAATTACATAAAAATAAAGGGTAAAAATATTTTAAGAAAGTAAAAACTAGGAGAAAAGAGAATTGGGGCAGTATGTTTAGAGAGAGATCTGCAGGAATGTTTTCAACAATGTCTGAGGCATAATTTGAACTCAGATCTTCCTGACACCAAAACTATGAAGAGAAGTAAAGGCTTATTTTAACAAAGAAACAAAATCAACGGGATTACTAGGTAGAACAGTGCATAGAGCAGTGTCTCTGGAGTCAGGAGGATCTGAGTACAAATCCAGACTATGACATTTGATATGTATTAGCTGTGTGACCTTAGGCAAATCATTTAACCTTCATTGTCTTGCCAAGAAGGAATGAAGGAAAGAATTTAGGATTTAGCCTTCAGTAGAAGTAGAAAACTATGTTATAGGAACCTGTGGTTGTTTCCTGAAAATGTTTAGGAAAGAAAAATACAATGGGAGTTTCTTTAAAACATTTATGTATACACAAACATATATATAAATGTATTGCTTACTTATTGTTTATTCATTATTTTTCACTGCAGTTAAACAATTTTCATCTCCTTTCTGTTTTCTTTTGATTTTTGTTCTCTGTTGATAGAATCTGATCCTCTGAAGAAAGCTTTGTCTCACAGTTATATACTAGACCTTTGGATGCAACTGTTCCTTTCTTAATAATTCTGAAAGGGTTTCTGTGTGTGATTAATATATAGTGAGTGTATTACATAGTAACATACATAAATGTTAGCCAATTTTATTATTTCAACATTTAAAAGGGTTTAAGACATAGAGATGTGACCTAGTTTAAAGTCAGTTCCAGGCAGTCTACTTTCTCTTCTTAATGTTGCTACCAAACAATTCATTCATTCATTCACCAAGCATTTATTAAGTGCCTACTGTGTTCTAGTCATTGTAGTAAGCACTGGAAATACAAAGTGGACAAAAGACTAGAACTTCTGCCTTCAAGGAGCTTACTTTATATCTGGGGAAAACAGCATGA
>JAJPUD010000987.1:469867-517673 GCA_023553655.1 Myrmecobius fasciatus | reverse complement strand
TTCCAATTCACCAATTTTGTTTTTCAGTGAATTGTTGTCTTTTTCCAGTTCACCATTTTTATTTTCCAGTGAATTGGTGATTTTTTCCAATTCACCAATTTTGTTTTTCAGTGAATTGTTTTCTTTTTCCAGTTCACCAGTCCTATTTTCCAGTTTTTGATATTTCTGTTGCCCTGATCTCAATTTATTTCCCTATTCTTCTTCTAGCTCTCTTTTGAGATTCTTAATGCAATCTTCCAGGTAAGCCTTCTGAAAGGGAGACCAACTTAAGTCTGCCTTTGTGGCTTCATCTGGGATTGTTTTCATAATGTCAGGATCTGTGGACTGTTCTATTTTTTCTCCTTAAAAGCTGTCTATGGTGAGAGTTCTTTTCTGCTTCTTGCTCATGATTTAAAGTTGGGATATCAGTTACCAGCAGAGAGTACTGCAACAATTTGTATTTGCCTTGGGGCCGTTTGCCGAGTTTACTTCTGGTCTGAGGCTGGTCTGGCTAGATTCACAGTAGGACCACCTTTTCAGCTGCTATCGATCCACCCTTTACCAAAGGCAGATCTGCCAAAGCACCTGCCAACAAGCAGAGCAAAGTGGCCCAGGCATCTCCCAGGGGCTTCCTGGGTGCCTAAAATCCACCCCTCTATCGCAGCCCTGACTTCCGCCCTGCCTGGAGTCTGATTGTGACCAGCAGCCGATTTCCCCTGAGGCTAACCTTCTCCAGAGTTCTTTCAAGGTGGATTTTTGATAGAAGTGCTTGTAGTCCAAATGTTTGGTGGAGCCCTCACTCCAAAACCAGTTTGAAGGCTCACTTTGTCTGGATCTGAGGGAAGGTCCCAAGAGTTCACAGAGAATGGTGTCTGCAGTTCGCCATCTTGGCTCTGCCCCGTGTTTGTAGATATTGAAAGAGATAATTTAATTTTTCTGTTTTCTTCTAAAAACCCTTTCTCCATGTCGTACCCCTTTAGCTAGTAACATTTGCCCTTTCTAAATCATGAAAATTATGAAACATTTTGAGAAATGCTGAATGAACAAAACAAAGTATCATAACGTTTTTGCACATTAGTTCTCCTTAGTTCTCCTCAGTGACTTCAGTGTGAAAGATATTAACTAAAGAAAGTTCATGAAATTAACTTAGGTCTTTAAAAAATGTATCACTACTAGAATCCAAACTTTACCTTTCTCCCAAGGATAGAAATGAGGAATCATAATAACACTGATGATGGTTACTATGAACTCTAAAGAGTCAAAAAACAATTTAAAAAAAGGCACAACTGCTTCTATGGTAGAGCTGATCAACATTAGCTGTTGTTGATACCTTGAAACTTGGGAGTTTCATGAAATAGTTCCCCACAATCGAAGAAAGGCAAACAAACCCAGTTGTAGACAATATCTGTGTTCATTTGATATAAAGAATTCAGGAGTTAGCATAGTGCCTAGAAAATACTAAGGACTTACACGATTCTTATTTACTTGTCTTCACTTCTTGAAATCACTGTTGATTATAAATCAATAAAAAACCAGTTTTTCAATTATTATTGATTTTGACTAATTCTTGAATTACCGACTAATGTTAATTAAGAATCAAGAGTCTGGAATAAATATTCATAAATTCCACATAGGAAGCAAAAAGGAAATGAAAGTTTGATGAAAACTGTATTTAAAACAATTTGATGGCTCTGGAAAAATTATAAAGTAGTTATGAACAAATCAGTATTTAAAAGCTACTCTCTCCTGGTTCAGAAGGCCAGTGGATCAGCAGACTAGTTGTGAGACTTTCAGCACAACTACAGAAGGCAAATAGTGAACCATGAATCTCAGCATAATATATGGGATTTGGCCAGGCCCATCTAGTACAGAGGGGAAGCCTGCAGTACCAGTCTCAGTGCAGTGTGAAGCCCTCATCATTTGTAGAGGAGGCTTGGGACAATCCCCCTTTTTGCTCTAAGAGCATATGTCAACTTTTAAAAATTAGCAAAAAAAGCTCTGATCATAGATAGTTACTATGGAGATAGGGAAGAACAGACTCCAAATCCAGAAGAGGATACTAAAGGCAAAATGCCTCCAGATGAAGGTTGAACTGATCAATTAAAAAAAAAAACACCTGACTGAAGAAAATATTTCACTAAAAATTAGAATTAGACAAAAAGTGAATGACTCAATGAGACATCAATAATCAGTCAAATAAAACCAAACAAATAAAAAAATAGAACAAAATGTAAAATACCGTATTGGAAAAAATAATTGACCTGGAAAATAAATCCAGGAGAAATAATTTAAGAAATATTGGGCTACCTGAAAGCCATGATGAAAAAAAAGAGCCTGGACAACATCTTTCATTAAATCAGCAAGGAAAGCTGTCCTGATATCTTAGAACCAGAACTTGAAACGATCCACTGATTCCCTCCTGAAAGAGACCCCAAAATAAAAATTCAAAGGAATAATGTAACTAAATTAAAAAATTATCAGATGAAAGAGAACATACAGTAAGCAGCCAAAAAGAAGCAATCAAATATTGAGAAGCCACAATAAGGATTACTAAGTAGCTAACACCTTCCTCTTTAAAGAATCAAGTGGCCTGGATTATGATAGTCTGGAAGGCAAAGGAGCTTGGACTACAACCAAGAATCAACTATCCAGCAAAACTAAGAATTCTCTTTTAGGGGAAAAGATGGGCATTCAATAAAATAGGAAATTTAAATCATGTTTGATGAAAAGACCAGGGCTGAATAGAAGATTTGATATCCAAACACAAGACTCAAGAGAAGCATAAAAAGATTTTTAAAAAAAAGGAAAAAACTATTTTAAAAGTTAAAATGTTTATATCCTTACCTGGAAAGATGACATATGTAACTCTTGAGAACTGTATCTTTGTCAGGAGTATATTTACAGGGTCTAGGTATAAGTTGACGAAAAGGTGATGATATAGGAAAGAAACAGGGTGAAAAAGGGATGTAAAATGGGATAAATTACATCACATGTAGAGGCACAAAAAAATTACAGTTGAGGGAAACAAAGGAAGGGGATGAGTACTGTGTGAACCTTAATCTCACTGGACTGGGCTGAAAGAGGGAATATCATACATACATACTTAGTTTGGTATAGAAACTTGTTTCACCCTATAGGAAAGTGGGAGGGGAAAGGGAAAAGGAAAAGGAGAAGCTAATAGAAGAGAAGGCAGATTGAGGGAGGTTGTGGTCAGAAGCAAAACACTGGTGAGGAAGGAAAGAACAAAAGGAGAGAGAAAAGTATAACTTGGGAAAAATAAGAAGGTGGGAGACACAGAATTAGTCATTTCAAGTGTGAATATGAATGGAATAAACTCTACCATATAATGGAAGCAGATAGCAGATTGGATTAGAAATCAGAATCCCATAGTATTTTATTTACAAGAAACATATTTGAAGCAGAGAGATACATATAGAGGAAAGATAATGGAGCAGAATCTATTATGCTTCAGCTGAAGTAAAAATTAAAAATAAAAAAGCAAGGGTAGCAACCCTGATCTCAGATCAAGCAAAAGCAAAAATAAATCTAATTAAAAGAAAAATCTACTTCCCATGGCTGAGAAGTATATGATCAGCTTTTTCTCTCTCTTTTTTAAAAGAGTTGTGAGCCTTAACATTAAAGTCATTAATTCTTTTAGAAAGTATTATAGAAATGGTGTAGGACAATCTAAACCTAATTTCTAACAGAGAGTGTTTTCTAAATAATTTATGTTTTTAAGTTGATCAAACACTGCATTATTGAATTTTATTTCTATTAATTATCCTTTGTCTATTTTCTTCCCTTTGAGCTACCTATCAAATTTTAACCAATATCAGATTATTTTGATGTTACTACTTTATAATATTAATTTGATGTCTGAAAGTGCTATTTCATTTTATCATTTCCTTTTCCCACAATTATTTTCCTGTATATCCTAGAACTTATTTCATTATCTTTTAGCCTGTCAGAAGACCTTGGTTCAAATCACTGATCCCTGTTTAGATATTATTATTATTGGATATGAAATTCTGATTGAGTCATATATTTTCTATAGAACTGAATTTCTCTTTCTTTAAAAGGAAGAAACTATAATAGCTGTACCACCTTCTCCATAAGATTGTTATGATGATCAAGCATAATAATGTATTCTGATGCTTTATAAATACATAGTACAATATACAATTTCTCTTTCTCTTCCATTCTCTATGATACATTTTCTTCATGAAATATAATCTCATAATGGTTGCTTTCAATTATTGTCATAAAAATATAGACATTTAAAATTAATTTTAGCAGGTTCCCTTATCAAAATAGGTGGCATTTATAGGGTTGTGTAAGTTAAAAAATATTTTTCAAAAGTACAGTCTTACATTTGACCATCACAACCACCTGATAAGGTAGATATATCTTTGTCCATCTTACAGAAAAGGAAAAGAAGGCCCAGAGTTATTAAAGAACTTACCTTTGGCCATATAGTTATAACTATGAGAGGTGAGAATCAAGCATGTCTGTCTTTCCAAATCCAAGGTTCTTTTCAATATCTCATGCTGTCTCTTCTTGAGAGGCCAAAAAAACAACACTAAAAATTTTGTGAAATATTCCAGAATGTAGAACAAGTACAAGAGTTTACACTTTGTATATTTATGGTCATCCATTTTCTACCCTTACTCTTAAATTTATTGACTGTCCTCATATCAAAATCTGTATATGCCCTCTTCTAATTAATAGTGTTGGGAAATTTAGAAGTATAGACAAGAAATAGATAGTATATTCTAAGGATAAGAGGATTGGATCATTTTTCCTTTTTTAATATTATAACTGCAAAGATTTATATTTATCTCTGTTAACATTCATTAAACTGGTGTATCCTTTTGTCTAAAAAGGACATCTTCCATTAGAATTATGTTATCCATTCTTATTAAAAGTAGAATGTTTACAACAGATATTGCAAATCAGATTTAAGATTTGGGGTTCTATTTTCCATATATTTGCCATGCTTAACTTCCTTTTTGTGTTTGTAAATGAGGAAATAATGATAATAAGATAAGGTAAATTTAATTTAATTTATCCTGTACCTCTGTTAAATTTTCAAATCTATTTCCAATGATTTCTTTGCATTTTAAAGGCTGCAAATTAAGTGGCATCACTTTATCTTTGCATCTATAATTCTTAAAAGAGGTTTCTTCTATTTTCCCCTTTGCTTAATGTAAATTATTTATTATTTTTGTCATAACTCTCATGCATTGGTCTAATCTTTACAATTTAAACTACCTTTATAACAATTTCCCTCTGGAAAGGCTCATTATCTTTTATTAGCAGCTAAATTAATATGATGATTTTCTTAAAGTTCAATTTTTTGCCAACTGCTTAGTTTTAAAAGTTCATTTATGTGCTATATATGTTTATATATACACACATGTATACAAGTATATCTTCATATACATATGTATGCATGTGTTTACATATATATTATATAAAACTTCCTTTATTTTTGTTTTCTCTCATGTGTCTACTTCCTTCCCTATTGAACAACAACAAAAAAATAGAAACAAAAATCCTTAAAACAAATACATATTGTTCAGCACAAGAAATTTTCACATTCTCCATGTCCAAAAATGCACCTCTCATTTTGGATTTTAAGTCAATTGCCTCTCTGGCAAGAGGTAAATAGTATAATGTCTTCAGTTCTTTCAACTCATAGTTTATTATTTCATTAATCAGAGTCCTAAAATGTTCCAAAGTTGGTTTTTCAACATTTTTTGACATTGTACAATTTTTACACATTCATATCATCTTTCTTTGCATCAATAGAAGTCTTCCTAGTTTTCTTTGAAACTGTCTATTCCATCCTTCTTATAGGACAATAATATTATATTGCACTCATATAGCACAATTTGTTTTACCATTTGTCAAAACAGATTAGAAAACAGAATCCAACAATAAAGTGAATATAATGTAAATAAACACAGAATTAAAATGAGGCATTGGAGCAAAATCTATTAAATGCATATGAATTAACAGAAGCAGAGGCCACAATAATGTTTTCAGATAACTATAATATAAACATTTTTTAAAAAGATAAACCGAGAAATTTCATTATGCCAAAAGGTACCATATATAATGAATCAATATAATTATTAAAGAGATAAATGCCAAATAGCCTATCATCTATAGATCTAAATGAAAATTTATTTGAAAGAAATAGAGAGACAGAGACAGAGACAAAGACAGAGACAGAGAAAGAGACTGAGAGTATAAAAGTGAACTATAATGGGGGGAAACCTTAATGTGCCACTTTCAAATCTTCTACTCTTCTATTTTATGGGTTAATCTGTTCCACTAACATTCATAATTATGATAAACTTCATAAGAAGGTTATAAAAGAGAGGAAATGTATTTAATACATGATTTAAATGAAACAGCCTTTTTTGTTCTGTTATACCTCTGTTCTTACATTTTCCTCACACTGATTCAGTTTTTTTCTGTCTTCCTTTGTCTTTGATCTACCTTTCATAAACTTCTCTATGATATCATGTTTGTTTTGATTATGAATATTCCCCTACCTAATTTGTAGTTGAATTTAAACCCTGTTCATCCCCCTCCCTTCTCATTGTATTTTCTTATTTCCTTTTTTTTTTTACAGTTTAAGATATTTCTATATTTAAATCTCTCTGTGTGTAATGTACTAGAAATATATGGGTATCATTCCTTTATTAGCATATTTATTAATCCTCATATATTTCCTTTCAATTATACAAATATATGTACTATTTCATATTTCTTTTGACTCTTGCCTTTACATTTTAAATTGTCTGCTCAGTTCTGGTCTTTTCATTAGTATACTTAGTGATCCTCTATTCTATTAAAAAATCTGTTTCTTCATTAATAGCATTATACTTTAGTTTTGCCAGGTAGGCTGTTCTTGGTTTGATGCCTGGATCTTTTGGTTTTTTGGACTATAGTATTCCAAGCTCTTCTTTTCCTTAATGTTACAGTTGACAAATCTTGTATTGTCCTTTGTAATTGAACTCTTTTTTTGGAAGGTTAGAAATGCTACTTGTAGTATTTTTTTTTCTTCTTCACATGAAAGCTCTAAATTCTGTCTATGAAATAGCAAAGAGTTTTCATTTGGGGATTTTTTTCAAGAATTAACCAATGGATTTTTAAAATTTTTACTCTATCTTTTCCTTCTGAGTAATCAGTGGTTTTCATTTATCATTTATTGCAATATGGTATCTATATTGTTTTTATTTTAAGTTATGATTTTCAAGTAGTTTTAATATTTTAGATATCTCTAAATTATCATTTATTTTCCAGATAATTTGTTTTTCATATTGTGTTTTTTGTATTTTCTTTTTTTTAAAGTTTTGTGATTTTGTTTTAACATTTTGTATTGTTTTATGTTGTTCCTTTTGTGTCATTTTAATTTCCAAGGCAATACATGAAGTTTTCTGTTACCTCTTTTGTGTTTTCAATTTTCTTTGATAGCCTTTATTCCATTTTTCATTTCTTTTTAGGTGCTTTTATAATACTTGTGACCAGGGTATATTTTCTTTCTGTTCTTTAACTGGACTTATCATTCAGATTTATTCCCTAGGCCCATCTTTCAGTCCAAAATATTTCCTCTTACTACTTTTTGTTTCCCTTGATTTTTTCATTTCATCATTCTCCATCTAGGTTGGGAAACCTATGCTTCAGTCAGGCTTTCCTCCTCTTTCTTAATGGAGTAGGAAATTTTCTAACCAAGTGGTGGTTAATTTTAGGCCCTTTCTTCAAAGGACTCTGAGGCTGCTATGTAGCTGATGTAACTAGGTCTTCCCTCATGCTATGTAGGACTTCCTAACAATTCAAAATTTGTCCCAAAGTAGAATTAGCTACTTTCAGAAGTGGGAGGATTCTCCACCTTAAGAATCATTAAGCTGAGGTCAGATGACTACTTATGCATTATATTATAGTCAAGGTTCTTTTTGGGTGTTGGGCTTCTAACTATTGAAGTCCTTTCCAGCTCTCAAAATTTTTGATTGTGTGATCCATATTCCACCTTGGTTAGAGCAAACATAGAATTCTAGCACTGACTTAACTCTATCTTCTTCTTCTTCTTTTTTTTTTTTTTTTTTTTTTTTTGGTAATGGAAGAATTAGAGAAGAAAGACAATAAGTATTGTGAAGGTTGTAAAAAGAAAATTTCTACTCTTATGTGCCTATTCTAAAAGAAAGTATCATCTTTCCTCTAGTTATTCTCTCAAGAAGACATCAACTTAATTAAACTCCAGTGGGCCAATTTAATTAGAAATTGTCAGTCAGATCATCACAGGGGAAGCAGATATCCATGAAGCATACCTTCTGCCTTCTCTGTGATTACTGAGAAATCCCTGACCTCCTGTACCCCTTAGATAAATGGATGATGGTTACTGTAAGCAGATCATATCATGCAGTTTTCTGTTGTTGGGAAGACGAGTGGATACCCCGGTGGTCTACCTAGGTAAATCAATGACACATTGAAGGAGAATATAAACAAAGTACATAGTCATAATCCAGACTCTGAAGATTCTGAGATCTCCTTCTTGATAATATCAATAGGAGTAAGAAGGGCACAGAATGAACTAATATGTACCTTTAAAATTTTTATTTCCCCAAACAATTGTCTAGATAGCCTATAAATTATGTGGTTACTCAGTAAAATTATCATTTTGTGAAAAATGTATTGGATTCTTAAACATGCGCATGAAATTGTTCCTCCACATAGTTTTGTGTTTGTGGATGATAACTTCTACATACCACCTATTCCTCAAAGTTATATGTGCTTATAGCTCAATGTCCATTTTACATAGCTATAAAAATAGATTGACAACTTCTGTAGTTACCCACAGGACCTTTGCATTTACTAACACTATTGGAAGTTTTTTTTTTTTTTAATTTGCTTACAAAATTCTTCAGTAGAATATATTGTAAAACAAGCTGATTTTTATATTTTACACACACATACACACATGCATAGAGACACATTGATTCATAATAACACACAGATTCATAATAAGGAAGTAGCAATAGGTTTCTATTTAGCTGCCGACTGGTTTCTTCACATATAGCAGAAAGTCTAAGTTGTCAACAATATTTTTGATGGGTATTGTCATCTTCTGTCATTTGAATATATAGCAATGAGACTTGCTTTCTAATTTGTGAAGGATTATTTTCAATTTCCCCCAAAAAAACTTTTAAGAGAATGATACATCTATTTAAGTTTACTTTAAAGACCACTGGTTTATGGCTAATGAATGTATGGTTTATTAATCAAATGTATTTCACTGAAAGAAGCCAACTACAATTCACTTACAATTGAGATTTTACTCTATTTTAACGTTATTTTAATGAGCTACAGATTTGAATGTGGGCTTTGTTCATCTGTTGCTTCCGCTCAATTGCAGTTTCACCCCAAGAAGACACAAGACAGATTGATCAGGCTTCCAGTAATTGTGAGACTTAAATGAAGTGAACAGGGCCTTATGTTTCTAAACCAAATGAGAGGATTAAGGCAAAAAAAGAGGAAAAAAAATGAGTGCTCCCTTCCCCCCCCCATGCCCTCTAAGTTATCTATCTCCTGTATTTAAATTTGATAAAGCTATTTGCTGGATAATCCTAGATTTTTATATAAGAATATGAAATGGAGAAAATTGAGTTTATAAAGAACCCAGATCATCAGGAATAAATAAAGGGGCAAGCTCTCATTTTGTAAGACAGTTCTAGCTAATTTAAATGCAAAAATATGTTCTTTAATGATATTGTATAGTTTTTTCAATTGATAGTTAATATTAATTAATGCACAACTTTGTGCATTTAAACATGGGGATATTTATTATGTCACTACTTTTCAAGACAATTACAAAAATTTTACATTTGCTGCCCAAGAATTATTTATTTGCATTTTATAATCATTCACATTTATATAGTGCATTGATGTACAAATTGTTTTCCTTATAGCTTAGAGATATAAAGTTTTTTTTTAATTCATTTGAAAAATTCAAGACTATACTTTGAATGATTTGCTATATCTTTTAAGGTTCTCAGAGCATCAATAATAGATTAGATTCATAACTCTGAAAAGGATTTTGGATTACTTTTGTTTTCAAAATGGATGTGTTGCCTGCTGAGACTTCAGCTTATAACATATAATTTTCCATTGTAATTATACCAGCTATTTTGGTCCTATGAAAATAGGTTTTCACATATCAAGGATTTAGACTTAAAACTGGAAGGAACCTTAAAGATCATCTAATTCATCCCTTGCTTTTGCAGAAGAAAAAATTGAGGTTGAAAGAAGTAATTGAATTGCCTAACATTATGAAGGGAGCTAGTAGTGGTAGAGTGGGGCCTAGAAATACTGTGCTCTGAAGTTCTGTTTTTTTAATTTTCCACCTACTGCAACAGCTGATGAAAGAACAGTCATCTATAACTATGTCCAAACTTCTCAAGTGTTTTCAAGGTGTTATGAGTCAGTCTTCTTATACTGAAAAAAAATTGTGTGTTCATTAAATGCATATCAACAATCCATTTCTATAACAGGCTTATTTGAAAACAAAGTACAAGTTTATCATTTTTAATGAGAAGTTAATATAATTTTTATTAAGATATTTAATTTGATAAATGGCAAATTTAGCTTATTATGTCAGTGAATTGAAATAAAGCCGTTTTATCTAGATAAATATATTTTTAAGATTTCCAAAGAAAAAGAACCTGAAAAAATTCACATTTACCTTCTAGAAAGGGGAAACTTGTTAAGAGGTATTATTTTTCACCTAGGGTTCTTTCATTCTTAAACTCATTCTTAAGTATTTTAGAATTTTTTCTCCTAAAAGAATGATATTTGTAAAATACTATTGTGTTGAATTAAATGCACAATTGGAATCTCTTAAAAATATGCTATGTTTTACTGCTTATATCAGTTTGCTTTAAAAGAGCCTTAAAACAGCTCCATTTTGGGGAGAATGACATGGACAAAAATTGCATAGGAAGAGCAGACATAGAAAGGTTAGAATCCATAGTGTTCAAAGGAACATAGACACATTGATGAGATCATAGATCCATTTGAATATTTTGAATATTATTATAATACTAGAAATACTTATAGAAATGCATTCACAAAAACAGTATCTATCTATCTATATGTGTGTGTGTATTTATATATATGTAGCATGTATTTCAAGAATTTTGTGCATAGATTTTTACTAGTTATAGATTTTTAAACATTTAAAAAATATACTTTGAATTCTGAAGAAAAATGTTAAGGAAGCCAAAAGTGTATGATGAAAAATGACAATATTTATGGTGCATTCTTACAATGGAAAATGGGTGGGGGTACAACTATAAAGTGTGAATATTTTTGTTGAGTTTCACTCGGTAAAATTTTTCTTTTGAAATTTAGTGTATCTAAGTAACCAAGATTATGGTTCATTTCATTTAACATCTATTCCTATAAAGTCATAGTGTTGAGAATATTATTTGCTGAGGCTAATCTCTGTTAGATTTTTCATTTATAGGTCTGCTGGCATTTAGCATAGTGAAAATTCTGGTGTTTACCCATCTCTCCCTAACCACCTCCCCATTTGGTTGTGTTTTTCATTCTGCTGGGCTGTTGTTCTTTCATTAACATTGCCCTGGTAAATAAGTTCAAGGTGAAACTCTCAGGCCCTGCAAATTGTGTCAGTTTTCATATCAACATTTTATAGCAGCACTCCTGACATCTGCAGCTCATGGAGATTTCCATTCTATTATGCAAATAACTATACCTGCCTTAAAAATTTTTTAAAAATTCCTCATTTAACAGGAACATTTAAAAACACCTTCCATATTGAATATTTCACTGCAAATATATGTAAAATGGGTGTGATTGGCCTTGGATTAAAGGGCACAGAGGCAGACAAAAGAGACCACATTGCAACTTTAAGTACAAAGGCCAAAGAGGGATTATTAAGAGGCTCACAGATACTGTGTTCCAATCAAACTCCATCAGGGCTGAATTCCTTTTCTCTTTCTACAGCCTCCAAAAAGACATGGGAAGGAACCAAACGTTAAAGTCAAATAAAAAGCTCTTAAGCCAAGAACACATGAATGTATAGCTGGGTAATGGACCTTTCATCTCTGAAATAAAAACAGTTCAATTCAATTGGAGCTGGAGTTCCCTCTTTGAAAAAGTTTATTTTAATGAGTTTCCATTTTATGCGTGGACTGTTCTTTAATCGATGCTGCTCCATTGAAGTTTTACCCAATGAAGACACAAGACAGATTGTCCAAGCTTGCAGCTATTGTACAGAGTTGATGGAGTGTATGGGCCCTTATGGTTGATAACAGAAGTAGATGGTTCAAGCCAATAAATAAAACTTTAAACTCTGACTGTTGACTGCATTGCCCTGAAAAGCTTTCTATTAAGCATGAATCTTTGATTTTTGAAGGACTTGTGAACCCAAAGGCAGCTTCTTAGCTCTGTCACACAAACTAAGTCAGTCAGACAAGCAGCAATCTGTCCTAACTGATAAACCCAGTTTGGTCTTTAAGATTCAAGACTTTTCTTCAGGAATCAACATTATTAATATCTTGACAGACTATTAACTTTATAATATCGGAATCTGTTCCACTGTTGATTTATCATGAAAATGTGATGTGGGGAGATGCTAGGTATTATCCTGCTTGGCAGCATCTTATTGATTTAAATTTTAGAATGAAGAGTTTTGCAGATTCAAATCTGGGGGAAGGGAAGGGAGAAGGGAAAGACATTTCTAAAAAATATATATATATATATATATATATATATATTTTGATAGTAACATTCAAAAGTCATAAATGCAAGTACCCAGCCAGATAATAGGTCCATATGTACAAACAGGAGTTTTACTATATTAAATCCTATTTAACTTAATTTTCCAGTGATTGAAAAGTTCAAATATGCACCAATCGCCATGATAAAGCCAAATTTTAAACATTTGTCACTTATGTTAAGGGGAAAAAAAACCTAACAACAACAATAAAAACAGTTAAAATCTGATACACTGCAAATCCTCAGACTTGTACAAAATTTATATAGTGTTTTGAAAGCTGCTTGATCATAAACTAATGGAAGTAACATTGTTGCTATAGAACATTGGTGATGCTCATATGACTTGAAAGAGTACCTCAAATGTACTTCCCTAATTATCTTAGTATTACCATACTGACAGGCTCTACAGAGGTTCTGTTTCATCAAAGTATTCATTTAATGATCTGTTGTACTTAATACAATCTATTTCCTAATCCTTCATATTAGAAGATGGCTTCAAATTTTTTTATCCCTAATTTCCACATTTTGCAATTGAAGAAACAGATTCATAGAAGTAACTTGTCAATGATCCCACAGATAGCATGCGAATAGAGCTGAGACTAGAACTCAAGTAATCTCTTTGAAAACCTAAACACTTTATACTATTTTCCTCTGCCTCCCTGCAATTATGAGAGTGCTGCATTAAAAAAAAAAAAACCAAAATAAAACAAAAAACAACAAAAAACATGTTTGTCTAAGCATGTTTGTCCAGAACTAAAAGTCAGAAAAACACCAACATACATGGTCCAAAAAACAAAACAAAAAACAAAAAACAAAAAATCAACCCCCCCAAAAACCTTGTTCTTCTTGACCTGAAAGAGAATGTATTTAGGGAGAGAATTAATAATAACCACTTTGTATTTCTAAGTGGTGAGAAGATTGGGTATCTAAGACTAATTGCCTAGTCATGACATGTTTTTGAATAACTCAGAAGATTCCCTACTGCAAATCTCCATTTATATACATATGTGTGTGTGTGTGTGTGTGTGTGTGTGTGTGTGTGTGTGTGAATACAGGAAGAGCTAATTGTCCCCAGATTCATCTTGGAAATAGAATGAGATGTTCTTTCACTCTTTCCCATCACACACAGGATCCTCTGTAGAAAGAATAGAAACTCTGGCCATAGGATTCTAACTTTACTCCTTAAGTATTTATTTCTTTGGGACAAATCCAGCATTCACAAGGGAGCTCCAGTAAAAGAAGTGGTTATTATTGTAGGTTAGGAATTCGGCAGTGAACCAATATTGTTTTTATCCATTGTTTGTTCAATAGTCTACTTAAAATGATTTTGTGATTTCTTCCTAGATTTTATGATTCCTATAAAAAAAGATAATATAGAATTGTAGCAAGTTATTGAAGGAAATGATTCATCCTTTATGTGTGAATTAGGGGTTAGGTATAGAAACGTCCATTAAGTAAAGGGTTTGAAGCCTACATTTCTAATCTTCTTTAACAACCAATTTAATAAAAGATAGAATGCAAACCTTTCCTGTTAACCTGTTCTTTTATTTTGGTCTGTCTGGGGCTATAGTGTTGTCAGTACTTTCACTACTAAATTATCTTTCTGTAGTACTTTTCCCATCTTTTTTTTTTCTTGATGTGCATTAGAATTAACACAGAAAACTTCAGTGGTACCAAATATGTCAATTAACATTTAAAGACTTTTTAAAATGTGGTATATATAAATATATATTGGGAGCTTTTAAAATGTGGACTATTAAATTGATAGATCCCAATGGCTTTCAGGAAGTAGAAAAGATCTAGCAAGTAAATATAAGTTCACACATATTTTACAACATACTGCTGACATGCTTTGTCCAAATTCTTATAACAGGAAGTTTACATATAACAAACCACAACAGTTTGATTCATTCTTATTTAAAACCTGTTCCCCAAAGTAAGAAAAAGAAATATATATATATAAATGATAAGTGATGAATATTGATACATTACATAGTATTCTTATGAATCAGTCTAGGAAATAATTTATTCCCTTGGAAAAAAATATGAGAATCAGCTCAATATAGAGGTGTAGGATCTGACCTCAGAAGACCTGGTTTTAAGCCCTATATCTGGTTTTTACTAACTTACTTTACTAACTTTACTAACTGTTTTTGTGAACTGGGTGGTTTCTCTAAACTCTCTTTGTTCTAAGCAGCATATTTTCAGGGCTGCTTTTCCTTATCTTCCTTGTACAAAGATACTTAATAAGCTTTTGTTAAATAAGTGGATTTCCTTTTTTTCTTTTTCCTCCCTCATTAGAATGTGAGTTGATTTTGTTTTTGTTTTTGTTTTGTTTTTTGCTGAGGCAATTGGGGTTGTGACTTGCCTAGAGTCACACAACTAGGAAGTTTAAGTGTCTGAGACTACATTTGAACTCAGGTTCTTCTGAATTCAGAGCTTAAATCTATCACTACACCACCTACTGCCTCAGAATGTGAGTTTTTTTTAGAGCTGGGACAGTGCTTTTGCCTTTCATTGTCATCCCCAGTACAACTTACAGTGTTTGGCACAGAGTAATTATTTAATAATGTATGTGGACTGACATACTTTATAGGAGTCCTAAGAAGCAAATCAGGAAATGTTTTTTAATGTTTTTAAAACTGTGGGAGAAAGAGAAAAGAGAGGATGTATGGAGATACTAAGATGATTGGGTTATATTTGGAAGAGAATTTATGGGTCATTTATCTAGTCCAACCTCTTTATTTTCAGATGAGGAAATTGAGGCACAATGAAATTAAATAACTTATCCAAAGTCCTAGGTAGTAAGATTGGTAAAGAAAAGATTTGAAGCTAGGATAGGATACTTGGCACTAAATTTCACACTCATTCTATTGTACTACAGCATACACACACACACACACACACATATACACACATATATTTACATATATATATTCATACCTATACATGTATATATTCCTTTTGAGATTTCTATGATTTTTCTTTTTACTAGCAAATTCCTGTTCTTTTAAAAACTTTAATGTAAATCACAAGATCAATGCAGTTTATTAGATGTATACTGTGTTTTCCTCAGAGTTTCTAAAAATAGTTTCTAATTTACAATTTTTACTGTTCAGTCATTTTTCAATCATGACTGACTCATCATGACCCCATTTGGAGTTTTCTTGGCAAAGATACTTCAGTGGTTTGCCATTTCTTTCTCCAGATCATTTTACAGATGAGGAAATTGAGGCAGAGTTAAGTGATTTGCCCAGGGTCACATGACTAATAAATTTCTGAGGCTGCATTTGAGCTCAGGAAGCTGAGTCTTCCTCCAGCACTTTATCTACTGCACCACCAAGCTATTCCATTTTAAGATTTAAGGATGTATCATCGTTCCTAAATTATCCTATCAGTCAACATAATGTCTTACATTTTCTTAAGAACCATTGCAGGAGTAAATTTCATATTTCTATTTTTACTCCCATGAGAGATAAACTTGAATTTGGAACTTAAAAATTTTAAAAATGAATATTTAAAAATGATTTTACCATGTAATTGGGGGAAATTATTACTAAAAAAAGAAACAGGAAGAAATGAACCACATTATTTGGCAAATGACATAAGGTAATGATACCTTTTACCCCTTAACAATGTTTCTATCTCTTCTTGGCAAATCCTTCTACAAACCACTTCAGGTGATGCTTTCTATTTCTTTGTTTGTACACTCCATCTGGTATGAATGCTTAGCTCAATTCAGTTCAACAGAAATCTATACTATACAGAACTGTGCTAGACTCTGGACTAGAAATTTAAAGGTAAATAAAAGATATGCTTTATATATATATATAATTTTTCTAAATCCTGTATATGACTTTTGATGTCAAAAATTGGATTTTGTACCATGAGGGGCTCTAGACATAGCATGCTATGGTGAGAGTATTATAGACCCATTTGTTTCTATGTTTGTGATCAGTTTGTGGTTTACCTCTGTGGGCTACCTTGTCCCCTTCTAAGAAAGTAGTCAGGGGCAGCTAGTTGGCGCAATGGATAGAGCACCAGCCCTGGTCAGGAGGACTTGAGTTCAAATCTGGTCTCAGACACTTAGCACTTTCTAGCTGTGTGACCCTGGGCAAGTCACTTAACCCCAATTACCTCAGCCAAAAAAAAAAAGTACTTATGTCATTCCACATGCCTCCTCCACCATCAACTTAGTTTTTTTCCCCCTTTTTTCTTGTATAAACCACGGGCATTATCTTATTTTTTGCCAGTTTGTGTTACAACTCTGAGATTAGGGAAAGAAGGACTTTTTAAAAGTAAAAACAAAAATTATGTGGCAACAATGAAATATAAATAAATTTGTAGCTTGTTTCTGTGTACAAAATATACTAACAGAAGAAATTAGATTCATTAAAATTGGTAAGCCTTTCCCTTCCTCATTTGATCTCCTGGGATTTTGCCCTTGTAATAGAAATTTTCCCTCATGTATTTACTATGTTCTAATGTAGGGCTTCTTAAACTTTTTTTACTCACAATCCCTTTTTGCCTGATAAATTTTTGTGCAACTGTCTCAAATCTGAACTGAGATGTTTCTTGCAGTGTGCATGCATGAGCAGTGCAAAGTGTGCATGTTGTGTGTTTAGAACCAAGGCTACATTCATTCCTCATTTGATATTTAATTAATTTTTGGTCATTGTGTTCAGAAACCTCTTACTGTTGCCAATTTTTTTCAACCCCCACATTCAATTATGTGACCCCATATAGGGTCACACTCCACAGTTTAAGAAGCTTTGCTCTAATGGATGTACACATCTTATCACTCCCTGAAAGATTTTTAAGCTCCCTGAGGAAAGGGACCATGCCTTAATAAGTTTTTTTTTTGTTTGTTTTTGGGTTTTTTTTTTTTTTTTTTGGCATTTGTTCAGGACCTATCACAATGTCATGTACATAGTTATTGCTTTATAAATGTCTGTTGAGTGAATGAATTGAATGATTGAACAGAACATAAGAAGGCAGATCAAGGGTATAAGTAGTTTAGCAGCACAGGCTGGTAGGTGGAATAGAATATGGTTCTCTGGACTCAGAGGCAGGAAGTCCTGTGGTTGTATCTTGCTTCAGACACCTAGTAAGTGAATGACTTCAATGGCCTCCCTCAGTCTTGTTTTTTTGTTTGTTTGTTTGTTTGTTTGTTTGTTTTTTTAAGAAGTGATATAATATAGTCAATGTTTTTCTAGACTTGGAATCAGATAGAACTGGATTCAGACCCTGTCATTAGCTTTTCTAGCCATATGAACCTGGGCAGCTCATTTAGGATGTATGGGCCTTGATTTCCTCATCTTTAAAATGGAGGGTTTAAATTTAATGTCGTTTAAGGTCACTTGATTTCCAAATCCTTGCTCCCATTATCATTAGAAATATGTAACAACCTGTGAGACATAACATTTTATTTTCTACGTTTACCTTTGTTTTCTAATTTCCTAAATATAATTTTACCGACAGATTTGTACAAAAAAAGTAGGTTAAAATGCTGTCATCTCGAAAATCATATTTATATTTACAAGCATAAGGGAAGGATGTAACACCTTTTTCTAAGTAGCTAATAAATAGGGAAGGTGGCCTATTTGGTTTGGACTTAAACTTATCAACTTCTCCCTTCTCCTATAGGGAGAGTGAGAATGAGAGTGGGAGAGAGAGAGAGACAGAGACAGAGACAGAGACAGAGACAGAGACAGAGAGACAGAGAGAGACAGAGAGAAACAGAGACAGAGAGAGACAGAGACAGAGACACAGAGAGACAGAGACAGAGAGAGAGAGACAGAGAAAAAAAAGAAGAAGAAGAAGAAGAAGAAGAAGAAGAAGAAGAAGAAGAAGAACACAGAGATGGAGAGGGAGAAGAAAAAGGAGGAAGAGGGGAAAAAAGGATTAGGAGGAGAAAATAGAGGAACTGTCTTCTCATTTTTATCCTCCTTGTTCTCATAAATACCTTATATCCCCAAACAATGAAGGCATAGGAGTGAGGAGAGAAAATGGGAGGGAAGGCAAAAATCGAATTACAGTGAATTCCTTCTAGCTGATCTCATTCTTTACCATCCTAGAGGTCCTTTTCCCCTACCTTACTAGTCATAGCCCTCCTCATTTTTTCAAAACGTCTATATTTCCTTTCTTTTTAACTAATTAAAAAAATTATCAAGTATTTCTTTTTTTTTCCTTCCATCTTCTCTTCATTAGTGTCTGTGTGTGTGTATGTGTGAAATATCTGTAACAAATGTGCAAGATAATGCAAAAGTCTTTTTTTACCTTAGTTTCTCTTTCTTAGGGTTTTACCACCTTCTTACCCTTGTCCCACTTTCCATATTTTGGAGCTCTTGATCCAAGCCTTAGAAAATACCAATAAGAGATTATTGGAGGGAGGGGGATTTCCCTTTTCCACTACCAGGCAAATTGAAAATGTATGAAGAAAAAAACTTTTTGAAATCCCAAGGGAATAATAAAGAAGAGATGTGTTCCTGGCATCTTAAATTTAAACTCTGGATACATTATTATATATGGTATTTAGGTTCTATATTCAATAATGAAACACTCATATCACAAATAATAAAACTGTGGTTTTATTAGTTAGAGACTTTTCTTCACTTTATTTAACAACCTTTCTCAGTTTCTTTTGACATTGTAAGGTCATCCATCAGTGGAGCATACTGGCTGTCCATCTGCCATCCTTCACTTTTGCCTTTTCTCTTCCTATTTTAAGGTCGCTTGATAGCATCCTTTACTCCTATTTTTCTTCAGCATTCCTCTATGGTTATGTTACAGCCTGCTAACACCCACTATATTCATCTTTAGTTCTTTTCACATTTTCTTGTTACATAGTAGCACCCATAAAATATTGATTTGGAAAAGATAAGCATTTGGATAAATTGGGAGTCTTTCCTTTCCCTCTCTTTCCTTTCCCCTTTTATCTCTAGGTGTAGCCCATTGTCCTTTTGATTATCTGTATATATGTATACACACACATATATGTGTGTGTACATATAAATACATAAACACACATGCACATATATGTATATGTACATATATACATAAATACAAATGTGTGTATTTGTGCAAACTGTATATGAACCATTTAAATGCATGTTGAAATTTGGACAAACATTTTTCTTCCTCTTGATCTTTCCTATATGGATGGACAGGATGAACTCTTGTGTGCTATGACAAATCTCTCCCAAGGATCTCTACCACTGTCTTGGGGCATGACGTGATTTACATAATGTTGTCTGTATACAGGATCCTTAGGATCTATACATATGTTTATAAAGAAAGCTACTTCCTTCTGGGGGGAATTATGATTTAAATAAGTTTTTATGGGCTAGCTTAGGAACCTAACAATCCTGAGGCCTGAAATGTGAGGATAGACAAGAGAGGGCAGGGCTGGTGGCAATAGGAAGGAATGGGAATTGCTGAGTGATGAAGAAAACAATTATTCTCATAGTTGGTTCCGGGGTTTAGTCTCAGCTCTGCGTTTTACATACCATATGACCTTGGGCAAGACAGAGGTTTTCTAGATTCAATTTCCTTATTCACAAAGCAAATTTCTTTTTCTATAATGAACTTCCAGCTTCCCTTCCAGTCCTAACATCTTATGATTTTTACCTATCTAGTAAGTTTATCTGAGGTAGGGAGAGGCAAGTTATGAACTATTTGCTTTTGAAATTTTGTACAAAGGCAATCAATTGTGTTAATTATTATTAGGAGAATCTAGTTTTCCCATGTTCACAAATACTCTGCTAGATCTCAGTCAGTATTTTGTTGTCATTTTTCATTCATGTCTGACTCTCTATGACCTTGTTTGGGGTTTTCCTGGAAAATATACTGGAATAGTTTGCCATTTTCTTTCTAGCTTGTTTTACAGATGGGAAAACTAAGACAGACAGAGTTAAGTGACTTATCCAGGGTCACACAGACACTAAGGGCAAGATTTGAACCCAGTCTTTCTGGCTCCAAGACAGATACTCTGTCTACTGCATCACCTAGCTATCTAGTCAAAGCACATTACATTCATTAAGACATTACAGCATTTAGAGCCCGCAATGTGCTAAGCACTACGCTAGTTACAGGGGAATATAAATAAAAAGAATAGGAATGTTCCTTACTCTTAAAAAGCTTATGTTCTGTTACCATTTGTCTTATCAAATTTGTTCAGCCTTTGGCACTTTAGGAACTGACAACTTAAGTTATTGAGATTAAGTTATTAAATTATATTTCAGTAATTGTCTTTCAAGATTTTCCCTGTTATGATAGCAAAATTTTATTAATTTGGAGTCAAAGGAATCCTTTTTTTCTGATATTTATAAGCTTTCACCCAGTCCTTAAACATATATTAAGTGTTTGTTGTGTGCTAGGTACTATGCTAAATGTTGGGTAGCAGAACAAAGTTCTTATTCTTAAGGAGTTTGCAGTCTAATGGGAGGGGCAACATGCAAATTTAATGCAAAGAATATATTGTGAACTGTTTTCTTTTTCCAATTCACCAGTCCTATTTTCCAGTTTTTGATATCTCTTTTGCAGGGCGATATTTCCTTATTGCACTGGTCTCAATTTATTTCCCCATTCTTCTTCTAGCTCTCTTTTGAGATTCTTAATGCAATTTTCCAGGTAAGCCTTCTGAAAGGGAGACCAACTTAAGTCTGCCTTTGTGGCTTCATCTGGGATTGTTTTCATAATGTCAGGATCTGGGGACTGTTCTATTTTTTCTCCGTAAAAGCTTTCTATGGTGAGAGCTCTCTTCTGCTTCTTGCTCATGATTTAAAGTTGGGATATTGGTCAAAAGTAGAGAATACTGCAATAATTTATATTTGCCTTGGGGCAGTTTGCCGAGTTGACTTCCGGTCTGAGGCTGGTCGGGCTAGATTCGCAGTAGGACCACGTTTTCAGCTGCTCTCGATCCACCCTTTACCAAAGGCAGATCTGCCAAAGCATGTGCCCGCAAGCAGAGCAAAGTGGCCCAGGCGTCTCTCAGGGGCTTCCTGGGTGCCTAAAATCTGCCCCTCTATCGCAGCCCTGACTTCCGCCCCAGCTGGAGTCTGACTGTGACCAGCAGCCGATTTCCCCTGAGGCTAACCTTCTCCGGAGTTCTTTCAAGGTGGATTTTTGATAGAAGTGCTTGTAGTCCAAATGTTTGGTGGAGCCCTCACTCCAAGGCTCACTTTGTCTGGGTCTGAGGGAAGGTCCCAGGAGTTCACAGAGAACACTGTCTGCAGTTCGCCATCTTGGCTCCGCCCCTATCTCTAAGATTCGAATATATTGAAAATAATCAATAGAGGGAAGACTCTCAAATTAAGAGGGATTCGAAAAGGCTTTCTATAAAAGGCAGAACTTAAAGGAAGCCAGGGAAGCTGGGAAGTGGGGATGAGGAGGGAGAGCATTGGAAAATGCTTGGAACCAAGAGTTGGAATATCATGTTCTTGGAAGAGGAAGGAGTCAAGTCTCACTTGAGGAAGGAGAGAGAGAGAGAGGGCAGATTAAGAAGGGCTTTGAATGCCAAAAAGGTGGGGGTTCTTTGGATTTTTTTTTGTTTGTTTGTTTGTTTTGTTTTGTTTTGTTTTGTTTGATCCTGGAGGAAGAGGAAATCATTGGAGGTAATTAAGTAGTGAAGTGACATGATCAAACCTGTTACTTAAGGAAGATCACTGAGAGCTGAGTGGAGAATGTACTGGAGAGAGAAGGGATGTGATGGGCAGACCAACAAGCAGAATATTGCAGTAGAGAAGAACAAATTAAGAGGAAAGAAGGGGACATATTTGAGAGATGTTACAAAGTTAGAATTGACAGCTCTGGCAGTAGATGGGGTGGGGGGTAGTAAGAAGTCACAAATAATGCCTAGACACACGGATGGTAGTATCCTTGACAATAACAAATAAGTTTGAAAGGTGAGAGAAAGATCAAGAGAATGATCAATTTGGAAATATTGAGTTTTAAGATGTCTCCAGGTCATCTCCTATGCAAGAGGCAACTGGAAATTAGTCTGAATAAGCAGAAGTTAGAACTTGTTAAGTAAATTTAAGAATCATCAGCATAGAGATGATAATTTAATCCATTAGCACTGATTTATTGGAATCAAAACTTTTCAATTCTGGCTTTGACCTATAAAAACTAGGTAATCTTGGGTGAGTTATTGCATCTTTCTGGGTCTCAGTTTTCTAATCTGTAAAATAAGAGAATTAGAACTCTTAAGATTCCTTCTAGTTCTAAATCTGTGATATTAGGGTAAGGAAATTAATAAGTTTCTTCTTAGCACATCAATAAATTAAACATTTTGGAAGGTTACCTGAACCCATTTAGACCACCAAGCACAATTAATTAAACAAATGCCATGATTTTCTAAATAAAGTTTGTCATGGTTATAAGTACATTCTAAAAGTGCCACACATCCCCAGATTGTCACATCTAGGCAGTGGGAGAATATGGTTCCATGGGTTTAGATTTCCAAACTTTGAACATCTCTCTTTTTATTTTTTTCTTTTATGATTTTGCTGAAGATATCTTTTTTTTTCCTTCTCCCAAGATAGTAAGCATTTGCTATAATTATTAAATGGAGGTTTGCCCTAATTATTATTATTATTTTTTAAATCTCACTTTTGTTTTATAAAGGTAAGATTTGGACATTTCTACCTAAGCTGTAGAGTCATGAAGACATCTGTTTTCATATGGTCCTTGCCACACAATACTAGAAATTTGATGCCATGTTGTCTGGATTTGTACATTTCCCTGGAATAGCCTTCAATTTTCTGATCTGTTCTGACAAGTCACTGACAGTTTCTGAGGTGAAGTACATACATGGCAAAGGGCAAACAGAGACTGCATATGTCAGCTGGAACATTCCCTTGTTGACTAGACAGGATGAAATTGCTGACATGCCTCTGTATTTGTATGCCTCCAGTTTTCTGCTAAATGTTTGTGACTTACAGAAAAGAACAGACTAAGTAGAACATATAAACACATTGTCTCTTATTTAGTCACTGGCTAAGTTAGTTGGCAGTTGATACTTATCAGCTTAATCCTTCTTATGGACTAATTACTATGCCTAGAACAAACTGTATTTGGAAGATTTGTGTTAACAAAATTTAAGTTTGTTGTATATTTATAGAGTTTTATTATTTGATTGTTTTCTTCTTCATTTAACTCCAAGGAACTTGCAAATTCTTAACATCTTTATGGAGAATCTTCACCAGCTTCTCTCTCTATCTGCCTGTTTCTCTGTCTCTGTCTGTCCTTCTCCCTATTTTTCTCCCTCTCCCTCTTCTTTTCCTTTTCCTCTCCCTTTCTCTATTCCTTTCCTTCTTCTCCTCTCTCTCTTCTCCCCTTCCCTCTCCTCCATTATCCTCCCCTCTTCTCCATCTCCCAATCTTTCTTTTTCTTCTGTGTCTTTTCCTCTCTCTCCCTCTTCCCTGCCTGCTGTCTCTCTGTCTTTCAGCTGTCCCTCATCTCCTGATGCAGATAGAAAATTATGAAAAGGATTTCCATCTTTGGATGACTGTCTTTCTCTGTTAAGAATCTTATGAGCTACTTTGACTTGCTAGTTTTTATAAGTTGCTATGCTAGGTAGTGCCTTAACTAGGTATGGGAAGGGAGAGGAAGGATTATTATCTTTTTTCACTATATGTTTAAACAAGTACACTAATCATAATTCTGCATGCTGGTACACATTGCCCTAGGGGAAGAGTATATAAACAGTGACTGAACAATCTGAAAAAAAAGAGAAATAATTGGAAAAAGCAGGGATAAATGTTCATTGTTCATTTGATCTTGAGTGAGACTATCTTTTCAGTTTTATCAATAAATTGTCAATGGTTTTTGATAAATTAACTATCATACCTAAAAAGGAGAAAAATAGACCACATATCTCTTGGTTCTCTGTACTTCAATGATTAGAACAAATATAAAATTCTTGTTTATCTTTTAAAGCCCTTCTTAACTTAACCTTAACTAACTTTTTAGTCTTCTGACACCTTACTCCCCTACACATCTTCATGACCCAGTAATATTGACTTTCTTGCTTTTCTTGGACAAGATGTTATATGTCCTGATTCCAAGCATTTTCTCTGGCCATCCCTCATGCTTGAAGTTCACTCATTCCTCCTCTTCACTTCTTGGCTTCCTTCAAATTTCAACTGAAGTCCTGTCTTCTGTAAAAAGACTTCCCAGGTGCTATTTAACTTTAATACCCTTTCTTTGAGATTATCTCTAATGTGTCTTATATATATGTATATCAATGCTTATGAATAATTGTTTACATATTATCTTTCCAATTAGAATGTGAGTACCTTGAAAGTAAGCACTGACTTGCCTTTTTTCCCCTATTCCCAGAAGTTAGTATAGTGCCTGCCATAAAAGAGACCTTAATAAATACTTACTCACTTGACTTCATTTGACATATACAGAGTTTATTTCCTTAATGAGGTTTATTAACAGATAGTCACTATTGACAGTTGAATGTATTGCTAACCCAGTTGCATTCAGGAGTCCTACAGATGAAATATAACATTGTTCAGGTCTGTAACTTGAGTTGGATCTCTTCTAGGTATCTGGCCTATAGTGTCACAGCAGCCACTGAGGAAAGGAAGTTGTGGCAACTCCCTAAATAGCTAGTGACAGGGGTTCTACTACCAAAAATGTAAGAATAACAGTCCAGATGAATCTGGTGACTCACCAGATTTCCCTTTTTTTCATACAGAACACACTGCCTGCTTTTTTATGAGCTAATTAGGATGGTAAATATAGTATCAGAATGCCCTCAGGAAGCAGAAATCTGCTGTGTATAGTCCAAGGAATTAACAGGCTACCAAAAAAGGAGGATTCTGTATTTCTATTAATCACTGTGAATATCACTAAAATTTTAAAATAAATGACATTTTCAATTTTAGAAGTCCTAAACAACAAACATCTTTATATACCTTAAGGATAAAGCAGGCATTAAAAATTACCATATGATAAGTAATACTAATAATTCTTCTCAGGGATTTTCAGGGGATTCTTATTGCCCCTAAGGTGAAGGAAGGGAGGAAAGAATGAAAGAAAAAGAATTTATTGAGCTCTAATTCAGTCTAAAATGCAAAGATATAAAGAGAAAAGCTAGATAGTTCTTGCTCTCAAAGAGTTTCCATTTTAATTGGGATAGAAAACACATAAAATAGGTTTCATCACTAGGTCAAATAGAAAGGTTTCATAGTCTGTAGAGTTGAATGGCAAAGTAGATGGCAGTCACTTAGTAACTGTGACTGCAAAAGGATTGAGGCTACAGCACTCATGATGATTAACAGGTTTAATTTCCATCTTTCTTGAGATAATGGCTTTTAGGAGTGGACTGGAATACTTAGTTTGACATGCCAACTTCTTAAACTGTGGCTTCAGTATTCCATTTTGGACTTGTTTTTACATACTTTCCAGCACCCATTCTACATTCCAGCCAAACCAGCCTACCTGCTGATCTGAAGCTTGGAATTCTATCCCACCCCTGTGTGGGCTGGCATCTTTGACTTTAATGTCTTCCTCACTCCAGCCTCTCAGAATCCTTAGCTTCCTTCATTCCACTAGAGTTCACCCCAACTGTCACTTCTGTGATAAAATGTAAACTCCTTGAAGTCAGATTCTGTTCATTTAAATTTTTTGTTTACTAGTGATTAACATAGTGAATTAAAAATAAAAGATGATAAATAAATATATGTTGAATTGAACTGTTAATATGTGTATCCATGTTATATGTCATAAACTCATAGAATTTTCAAAGATAAAGGGAACTTCAGAGCTCTTCTATCAGTGCCTTTATTTCAGAGATAAAGAAACTGAAACCAGAAAGCATTAAGTGATCCTGCTAATTGACATCAGAATATAGCATTTCATATTGTTTTTCTTGCTCCACAAATGCAAAATAAAATCAATACTTAATGTCCTGCATATAAAAAGGAAGACTGAATGGAATATTATTTCCCAGTTAAATGAAAATTAATTCAGATTTTTAAATCAAGACTAATATATGCAGCATGACATAATGAACAGAGAACCTGCCTTGAAGTGAGAAAGACCTGGCTCAAGTCCTGGTGATGACACATGCTAGCTCTGCAACTAGAACAAGTCATTTAAATAATAATAATAATATGCTTTCAGTTCACTCATAGATTATTTAGAAGCCATTATAAATTGAAGCAGTCAGTTATAAAAACAGGTGGAAGAAGGGTGGCACAGTGGATAGAGTACTGGTTCTGAAGTCAGGAGGACTTGAGGTCGAATCCAATCTCAGATACTTAACACTTACTAACTGTATGACCCTGGGCAAGCTACTTAACCCAATTGCTCCACCCCCCAAAGAAAAAGAAATAGGCGGGAATAAGAAGAAAACATCAAAAATAGAAATAAAGTAAAAGAATACGAGTTGACTTGGACTTTTTTCTTTTTAGTCACTTCTGATTGAGGTTTATTGGTTATTTTTGTTGAATTTTTTCAGTTGTGTCTGATTCCTTATGACCCCACTTTTTTTTTTGACAAAGATATTGGAGTATTTTGCCATTTCCTTCTCCAGCTCTTTTTTAAGGTGAGGAAACTGAGGCAAACAGGGTTAAGTGACTTCCCCAGAGTCTCACAGCTAGTAAGTATCTGAGACTGGATTTGAACTCATGAGGATTAATCTTCCTGATTCCATGTCCAGTGTTCTATCTCAGGGCTTCTTAAACTTTTTCCACTTGTGACTCCTTTTGGCATGGGAAATTTTTATATGATCCTGGGAATATAGATATATAAAATCAGTATGCAGTTCACACATTTACTGATAATAAATCATAAAGAAATGTATTTTAAAACAATTCTTTGATAAACATATAATTTTACCATTTATTAAAGATAAAAACAAATTGCATACTAATAAGATGGATGAGCTTGTTTATTTTTATATAAAGAATTAAATCTTGGAAGAATATTTGATACTTTTTACTGTTGCAATTTTTTTTTTACCACTTCCACATTCAGTTATGCAACCTCAAAAGGGGTCACAATCCAAAGTTTAAGAAATTTATGTACTATGTACTATGTACTATGTCATCACTCTGCCTATTTTGGTCTATTATAGATTGACATATTTAGCATAATATTTCAATGCTACTTTGAGCGATCTTCGCCCTCATTAATTCTATCCAACAATGTAGGTTTTAACCCATCTGTGTTTTTCTACCACTACCACATGACACTTCTCCATGTCCTTTCATCAGTCCTTCTCACACATAGCTCACCCAATGTATTGAAGGTAAGTATTCCTCTAGACCTTTGGGAATGTCAGTTCATGAATTTAAACCCAGAACAGTTCGTGATGGTCACCTAAATCATCTACTACAACCTCCTTATTTTGCAGAGTAAAAAATGAAAGGTTAATCAATTTCCCCCAAGTTGCACACACAGAGGGAAAATACTGGCTTGGGGTTGAATAGTTGTAGAATCAAAATGGGGAAAAGCCTTTTGTAGAAGATGATATGCTCTGAGATGTTTTGTTTTGTTTTGTTTTGTTTTTAAAGTCAATAAGGATTAAGTGACTTTCTCAGAGACATTCAGTAAGTACATGAGATCACATTTGAATTCAGATGCTCCTGATTCCAGGGTCAGTGCTCTGACCATTGTACCACCTAGCTGCCTGTGCTCTGATTCTTGAAACAGGTGAATAAACTGTTAGGAGATGAGAAGGGAAAGCATTGCAGGTATGGAGGACAACCAGTAACAAAATGGAGTTAGGAGAAAAGAATATTTACTGTGAGGGACAGAAAATAGGTCACTATAACTTATTGTGGAACAAGTTGTTCAATTAATTTAATAGTCTGACTCTTTGTGATCCCATTTGGGGTTTTCTTGAAAAAAAATGTTGTGACTTGCCAAGAATCACATAGCTAATAAGTGTCTGAGTTCAGATTTGAACTCAGGTCCCCCTGATTCTAGGGCCAGTGCTCTAACCACTGTGCAACCTATTTGTATTTTAGAATATGTAGAAAGGAAAAAAGTACAAAAAGATTTTAAAAGGCTTGAAGAACTAAATGGTGAAGAGCTTTACAGGACAAAGCATTTTATATGTGATTCTGAAGGTAATAGGGAACCAGTGTAGTTTCTTGAGGAAGATAGTGCTATATAATTAGATCAAATCAGACCTGAAATTAAGAAAATCCCTTTGGCAATTGAGTGGAAGAAGGATTAGAAAGGGAAGAGACTTGAGGGAGAGAGAATCAGAAACCTATTGTAATAGTCCTGGAATGAAGTGATGAGATACTCTCACAAAGTATTGCTTGTGTCAGTGAAAAGAAGGGAGCATAGAGGAGAGATGAAGGATGTATATTCTTATGATACTTTGAGCACTCTATGGTCTTGGATCAGCTCATGGAGACAGCAGCACAAAATGTTGCCCCAAATATTTCTTTTTTATAAAAGAAAAGTCACCTTTAACATGTATCATAGATATTTAAGCAGTTTCTTTTACTTCCTAAATGGCATAGGTGGAAAGACAAGATATTTATTACCTGGTACCTCCATTACCCTTATCTATTTCCCAGATAGAACATGGAAACTGAAGTCAGGAAGATTTGAGTTAGAATCTTGCTTCTTATTAGCTGTACAAGACCCTTAACTACTCCATTCTTCAGTATCTTCATCTAAATGAGGAAAACAAACTGACCTATCCACACAGGCAGCTCTTCTTTATTAGATAAAGATTTTCAAGGCTCAGGGAATAAAAGGCAATTTTTTGACTTGAATTTCTTATTTGATTCTTCTAAACCAGTTTCCAGATGCTAAAGTCTGCCATCTACAGAAGTGTAGTGAAAATGTTCACTTTCACTGAGGACTTTTGTAGAGTATTTCATATAATGGGATATGTTGCATTTATGAAACAGATTGATATGAAATCACTGGGGAGAGACTAGGCCTTGGTAAATGCTATTGATTGCCATAGTGCTACTGGGTAAACTGGAAAATAATAATCAAAAATAGTCAGAAAAAAAATGAATCAAACTGTAAAGGGGACTAAATCTTATTCACTCATGTCTTTTTTCTCTCTATTCTCATTGTGAGATTTAAAAAAAAATATTCTACAGATCCACATCAAAATTTCTTCCACTGATTTTTTATCTGCTATCAGTTAGTATTTTGGAGTTGCAAGAGGATAGTTTATAACATCCTGGCAACAAAGATTGTGTGTGTCAAGCTGTGGAGGTGACAGCCATGATCAATCATTTCTATTCTCAATATCTCAATAATGAAACCCAAAGCTCTCTTTAACAGTGTGTGCCCATTGATGGACCCTTGATTCCATTTTTATTTATTAATCCACACAGAAATAAGCATTCCATAGCAGGCCAGTTCTAGTAAGGTTGAGATTTGATGACCTTTGCCTCTTTTCCTCATATACTAATTCAGCTTCTCAAGGGGATGTTTCTCCCACATTGTGTAGTTGCATAGACCTAATTGCCCATTTCTCTTGTTTTGTATTCCCTTTCAATGTGCTGTTTCAGATCCTGGTTTTTCAATTAGTCAGTTATCATGTATTAAGCACCCACTATATGTCAGGTATTATGTTAGATGCTGAGCATAAAAATGTAAAAATGAGATAGTCTCTAGCTTTAAAAGTCCCAGCACTTTCTTTGAGAGACACATCATATTTACAATTAAGTTGATACATAATATAGAGAAAATAAATATGAAGTGACAGGGAAGGGGCCATAACAACCAAAAGAATAGAATCCAAAAAGTCTTTTTAAGAAGGCAGCACATGAGATCCCAAGAGATAGATAGGAAGAACATTTCAGGTTTCAGGAATGATCAGTGCAAAGTCAGAAGTAGAAGATGGAAATTCTGTCCAGAGAATAGCAACTAAGCCAACTTGGCCATGGCATAGAATGCTTTCAGGAGAGCACAGTAAAATCATCCTTTCAAAGACAATCTAGAATGATGTTCCTTAAAGACAAAATAAGAAAATTTTTATTTTATCTTAAAGGTCATGGGAGATAAGTATTCAAGGTTTCTTTAATAAATCTGTTGTGTATTCAGACATAAAATTTTGACAAAAATGTTTGGAAGCTGAGGAGAGACTTAACTGGAGAAGGAAGAGATTCTATGCTAGCAGACCAAGGAGAAAGCTGTTGAGACATGAGGTAGGCTTAGAATGAGGTGATTATGATGTGACTCCATCTCTACCTCTGCTGATATCAGTGGAATGGGGTTCTCTGGATACTGAATTTGGCTTGTTTATTTTAACCCTGTCACTTAGTGATTCTTTCTAGTTGTGTCAGACCCTCCCCTATAAAGACTTTTGTTTTACCCTTTAGATTCCTGGTTCCTAAATGTCTACTCTTCCTAAATGAGTCTGCTCATTGTTGTTTGCATCTACCTGTGTTTAGCATTTATAACAATACTCCATTGGCTAATTCCTATTCCATCTCTAGCTCTCACCTGAGGTCTTCCTGCTCTATTTAAAGGCAATTACATGGAAAAGTGAATAGAGTGTCAGACTTGGAGTCAGAAAAACCTGAGTTAAAATCAAACCTCAGGCAAACTTACTAAACATTGGGCAAATCACTTAACCTTTATTTGCTTCAGTTTCTTTATTTGTAGAATGGGAATAATAATATCACCTACCTCCTAAGGTTGTGAGGATGAAATGAGATAAAATTTATAAAGTTCTTAGCACTAATCCTGGCACGTAGTATGCTATATACATTTTTACTATCGTCATTATTATTATTATCCTTTCACAGTGTTGCCTGAGACCTGGTGCCGACACAAAAACAGTTAAGTTCTTCTCAAAGAATTATATAATTTGCCAATTATATTGGTTGCTAACATTTATTTAGAACTTTGTACATGCCAGACATTCTGCTAAGCTGTTTTAAATATTATCTTACTTCATCCTCACAACAACAGTTATCATTATTATCTCCATTTTATAGATAAGGAAATTGAGGCAAACAAAGATTAAATGACTTGCCCAGAATCACATAGCTAGTAAATGTCTGAGACCAAACATGAACTCTGATTTTTCTTACTCCTGCTCTGGATAGTGCCACCTACCTGCCTTTAGGTGACAAGTCCTTATTTGCTTTGTTGGATATCAGTTATCTTAAATTGAATGAAATGTGTTCTCAACATTTGAAAATGTGGGCTCAAATAAATAGATATAGTTATAATAATATATTATATATATGCATAATATCTCATATACATAATGAATAATATAATAATATATAATAATAAAAATAAACTAAATATTTGGTTTGAGGTAGTTTAGTAATACAGTGAATAAAATACTGTTCTCAGAGTAACAAAGACCTGAGTTTGAATGCAGAATTATCACATATGTGATTCTAGAAAGTTACCTAATCTTATTTAGTCTTTGTTTCCCCATCTGTAAGGTGGGGAAAATAATAGCACCTACCTTGTTGTAATAATCAAATGAGATAATGCATCTAAAATGTTTTGCATACCTTAAAACACTTTATAAAATAAACATTTAAAATATTTTTAAATGCATTACATACATATTAGCTATTATTATTATTACAATCATTACAGATAATCCAGTGATATATGTTGTGGCTAACAAATCAGTAGATTAACAATATTGGTAGTTCTATATCTTTTTATTTTGTAAGCTATTGGCATATAACGCAGGATATTTCAACTTAGGTCTTAGCTGAATTAAATTTCCCAGTATTTTATTTGGTGGAAAAAAATAAAGTAGTGTTTTGGTTCTCCATTTCTGGATATTTCAGCCTTTTAATTGGTCATAGCCTGGATTGTGGCATTGTTTCTTGGGCTTCTAGCTTCTTAGCACAGTATCTTTACTTATGTGGAATGAGAATGTTTCAAGAATATGTCAGAAATGTTGCCAAGAGAGTTAAAACTTTACAGATATATTTATATTTTTCTTTTACTGGAGCATGTAAGTTTCCAAAATTAAGCTATTGCTTCTGGTTACATCAGGCATAGCATGTTTTGTTTTATTTTGTTTTGTTTTTTTCAATTGTAAGTAGAGTGGTGTATTTATATGAGCAACTTTGTTTACAGGAATCCTAAAGGAGCTTTTTTGAATATGAGGTATTCACCTGGAGTTACAAGTAGCTATTCAAACTTTCCTTGATTCAAGATTTATCTAAGAATTGTCTTGGGTGACTTAATTGGCCAGCCCAATATAAGTAGTTTCATTCTTCCATTTAGGCACCAGAAGTCCTTCATGTGCCCTGTTACATTACACATATATGAATTATAGGTCTCTGGTAATATGATGATAAGCATTTATGTCTGGGCTCAAATGTATTTAATTTGCTTGGCTTTCTTTAATGTTGTAGAATATTGCCCTTTTTTGATGTGATTGTAGTTTTAAAAAAAACCTCAATTTTAGTTTCAATGATATCAGACTTTTCATGTTGGGACTATAGAGGGTGGAGAAATTGTGTTATTTTCTCCTCTCTCACAAAAATGAAATTGGTATCTGGCTTACAATACAAAAACCAGCACTAATAAGTTGCCACATTATAAAATCATTACTGCATATATATATCACACCATTTTTAGTGTAGCATGGTGATTCCCACATTAAATTAATGGTAGAAAAATTGCTTCTAGGCACGCCAGCTTGTATTCTGTACTGAGATCCAGATTGGAAGGGTTGCTAATGATAGTTGGTTCCAGATTAGTTTATTCTGTTAAAGGATTTGCTGATTCACCTACAGTTTTTTCTGCAAAGATGTTATCTCAGGGAGGAAGAGGCCAAAAAAAAAATATCATCCTTCAAATACATGTATAAAAGAAAGTTAGGAGAAGCATTACTAGAAGGTTATTACATAAAGAAAAATATGCTAAATGAATTATTTTAAAAGAAGATTTGAGAAAAAAATTAAAAGTTTGCAAATAATATATTTTGGGGTGGTGGGATGAGGGTGTACCCATACAATGTAGCACAGATGGTGCTGTGTTTTTTTTTTTTTTTTTTTTGAGCCAAAAGGAAAGGACAATTGACATGTAATGTTTATTCAGTGCTTTGGGGCAATTAGATGGTTACCCATTCTTATTTAAAGAAAGAAAAGCTTCATAGGATCATATACTTAGAGCTGTCAAGGAACTCAAAAACAATTTACTCCAAATCCTTCATTTTACAGATGAGAAAACTAAGGGCAAAGAGTCTAAGTGATTTGCTCAAGATAAGCTATCTTATAGTCTACATCAAATAGAGCCAAGGAGTTTTCACATGAAGACGACCTTTAAATTTATTTACTAAGTCATGACATGAGGAACAAGACTCTGAGCATTAAGGCTTACTACCTTGTACCAAGTCAATTTGCAGTTGTCAACTGACAGATAAATGGGAAAAGTTTACCAATGAATGTTCAAAACAAATTACTTTTTTCTGGTTCATGGAGCAGTCATGGCAGACTTTGAAATTGCAATAGAACTCACAAGAATATATTTTAAACATCCTTATCTCCCTGAGAGTAAAATGAGTTACCTTAAAAATTAGGGTATTGGGGTACCAAGGAACTGACTGTGGTGCCAAGAGGGATAGGCCTAGGATAAGCATCTTTGATGCAGATAAGTAGACTTATTTTCCCTGAGCTTGGGTTCCCTTTCTCTCAGTGTGGCTCACTCATGTCAGAGTGACAGATGACAAGACTAACATCAGGCAGGCAGCCTTTTCCTGGCACCCAACTCTATTCTGTGTTCCATAGTTTGTCTCTTCCCAGAGAGCAGTCATGATGGAGCTAATGTGCAGTGATTGCTCACAGAGGTATGGCATCCATGAAGCAGGAGACTAGCCAGTGGGTTTACCGTGCAGCTGTGAAGCCATTTCCACTCAGCTGTGACTCATGTAAAAATGGTCACAGATTTGAGCTGTAGCAGTTCCAGAAATGTTAAGGAAGTTGAAGCAGGTGTCAGGGACTGCCCCCTTTCCCTATGTCAATCCCCAGTTGTAAGAGTAAGGGAAAAGCCTTAGATAAAGATTCCTAGGCACATGTAGAACCAACAAGGACCCACCTTGGATATCCACAAAAATAGGTTCTAATTAAGGTTTGATTGATTTAGGTTATGTTCTTATCTCATTCCTGCTGTTCACTGCTGGAAAAATCAGTGGAACATCTTCTGAGAGATCTCTAGTACCTTCAAAACACACTGATAGAACCCAAGGAAGGCACTTGAAAAAGATACATATGTTCATACAAAAGGGAATTAAAAAAAGAAAACCAGATGGAGGTTTAATTCTTGCCTCTTATACTTATTAGTCAATGGCAAGTCACTTAACCTTGGTTTCCTTATCTGCAAAATGAGGATTATACTAATAGATACTACCTTATAACATTGTGAAGATCAATGCTTAAATAACTTTAGAAACCTTAAAGTATATGTTAACTATTTTTTTTAGTCATAGGCATTATATGTCTCTTAATGCATCCTAAAATTATATTAACTATCTTGGCTGTTAACTCACACTATAGTAAATTTGATTTTAGAATTGTAAACCTAGTGAGTCATAACTTCTTTTATCCAATGTTCAAGTTTTCCTTCTAGGATGCCACTTCTGATTTGTTCACATTTGCTAATGTTATAACTGATAAATTGTTCTTTATAGTTTTTTTTTAGTTACAGCATTTTTAACTAGTGTTATAGATGATTTATTCTGATCTTCTGATCATGTCTGTACTACTGTAAAAAAAATTATTCCCCCTGTAATCTTTATTTTCCGTGATGCCATTGTTTATTGATATCTGTCCATATCTATATTACCTACATCAATAGATTAAACATAAAATCTCAGCTTTCCAGCTTTCCATGGAAAATCCTTAGATTTTTACAAACCACTCCACAATAAGTCCACTGACTCCTATAATTTTGAAGGGACTTGACTAAGAAACCAAACTCGGCAAATGGTTAGCTTAATTTTGCTTATCACTGCCTCTGTCCTGTGGGCCCTATTCCAGTTCTATAGCATTTTGGTGGAATAATTAATGAGCTTTTTGGAGACTTTTTCAAAATTTACAATTCAGAAGGGTTTTTCCACTTGCATCTAGATTTTGTGATTGTGTGTTCTAAGTGGTTGAAGGTACCAGAAGTCAGCCCATATAAGTAGAGTTTTATTATAGATGGTTTCTAATCTATCCAGGTAGCTTTGGTAGTGTATTACTGCCTCCAAATGATTTGAAAGCCATCATCTTATAATTCATCATATATTACTGCTTTCAAGTAGCAAAGAAAATTTGGGAAAAAATTATGAGCTAGACAAAATTAGATTTTTTTCAGGATTTCATAATTCTCCCATTTTTAGCCTCTCCATTCCCCCACTTATCTTTTTCAACAACTTTGATTGCACTAGCATGTTAGATGTGTTATTGGTTATAAACACTTCAACTGCTAAGTTCATGTTCTTTTCCTAGTATTTCATTTAACTCATTGATGACAAATAACTATGGTTGCTAGTACTTTCATGTCACTGGTATTTCTGTTATATTTTTAACTATTGTATGATGAAATATTGTAATAATTATAAAGTATATGGCAAAATCTTAACATACTATACAAATGTTAACTACTAGTAGTAGTAGTAGTAGTAATATTAGTAACAGTAGTAGTTATATAAGATTAGAAAAGCACTTTGCAAAATCTTAAAGTAACATAGAAATATTTGCTATGATTGTTATTATTGTTAATTATAAATTCCCATATGTAATATTTGTAAAGAATTTAACATGATGCCTGGAATACAATAGACACCTAATAAATGTCTGTCTTCCCTCCCATTCAAATTTTTCAATATTTACGCCTTTCATTCATGTCCTTCATATCATTTTTTGTTCTTAAAACAATATATTAAGTATGTAATTTCTTATAGCAAAATAATATTACATTATAATCATATACCATAATTTTTTTCAGCCATTCCTTAATTGATGTTCATCCCCTTCATTTCCAATTCTTCACTACCACAAAAAGAACTGCTAGAAAAATTCTTGTACAAAAAGTCTTGAAAAAAAAATCTCTTTGGGATACAGATACTAAGCATATTAGATGTTGGATCAAAAAGTATTTACAGTTTTATAGCCCCACTTCCAAATTGCTCTCCTGAGTGTTTGGATCAATTCATAACTTCACTGCCTGATATACTTATAAACTGTGTGACCCTGGTTAAGTAAATTCCCCTCTTTGTACCTCAGTTTCTTCACCTGTAAAATGGGGATAATATCATTTATTTCACAGGATTGTTGTGAGGGTCTAATGAGACTCTTTATGTAAAACACTATATAAATACTAGCTATTGGGAGTATTGATAAATCATTTTGCATTTAATCTTTTATTATTTATTCATTGTTTTACATTGCATATGCACAATAATAAAAAAGCAACTTTCAAGGCATGTAAAATATAATTCTTTCATTTATAATCATGTATAAGTATTCCAAGTTATTTTTGTTATATAGAATTCTGCTTGAAATTCCTTCTTCTGTGGAATGTTTTCTCTGGTACTGTACACAAATATAATGAGACTATAATAAGTGTTTTCAAAAGATAAAATGTGGGGTAGAGTAATTTCTCTTCAGAACAAAGGACTAGTACAATGAAAAGAGCTCATAATGCTTTCAGCTTTCCCACCTATCCTTTTTACAACCCAAGTTAAAGTGCTACTTGGCTGATGGTGCTTTCCGAGCTGATGAGTTTTTCTTTGCTTTTTCACCAGAAAGGCTATAAAGAGGATCTCACTGCTTACTCCATTTGCTAGGCTTATACAAGAACAAATTCAGTTCCAGATACAGGGAAATAATAAAGGCAGGTTTTAAACATGGACTTGAAGGAAATATATTCAAAGAGGGGAGAGAAATATATCCTTAAGTTTCTTGTAAACATACTTTTGGAGATATGGAGTAAAACAGTCACCTAAGTATATGTTTATTAATACAACTACTAATTTTAAAGTTACAAGACACTTATAAGCTTAATATTCTGTAGCAATGATAATAAAAAAAAATCTCTACTGCAAGTTATAGGAATAAATTAGTTACATTTTGCCTTCCATTACTTAGGGGTATATAATTTCATTGTTCATAAGCATCATGTAAAATGGTTCAGCCCAATTCCATATTCAAGTGTTAAGGTTTTTGTAAGAATCAGGGGTAAGAGTTCCAGCAGGAAATCTGGAGAAAGATCATGTTTGGCAAGGTTTTTGCAAGAATGGAATTGTTAATTATCATAATCTTAGATGTCTTAGCTTCTTGAGCCAACCTAGCATGCTTTAAGGAAACATCTCCTGACCCTTTTTCATCCTTATACCTCTTGGCTTTCAGTAGACTTTTCCTTCCCCAAATTTCATCCAAATGGGAAAGGTGTGGATGAGGGATGAAAGTAGGTCAACTTGGCCTCTTTCACAAAATGGTGGTTCCTAGAAATCACTAGTGTAAGAAGAAGAATATGTATGGTGTATTCATATTTAATATTTAAAAAAGTTTATCATGTACATAAATAAAATCAAGATATTAATCTTTAGGTTAATTTTTGCTGAATTTTTCTAGCTCAAAATGTAAAAGGTTTTGTATCCAAACCTCATTCATTTGGTTTTGGTCAGTAGGAATTAATCCTTTAACTGTCTCTTTCAAATTTTTTGGATTTACTATAATACTTCCCCTTTATCCCACCCTTAATAGACCTCTTTAACCATCTCTTTCCTATATACAATATTTTCCACTGAAACAATTGTGTTTTCGAATGTTTAAATAGGATAGTATGGTCATTTAACATATGTATACCTCCTTGAAGGGATTTTCTTATTTCCTGAATGGATACTTATTTTAGATTGTGGTGTCCATTTGAATTATTTCAGTCCTCGTAAAAAAGTTGCTTAGGATAGATTTACTTTTTGTATAAAATTCTCCTAAGGATCAACTAATACAAGTCTCTTAATAGTTTTTATCCTATCTATAGCATGATTACATGAGTTCAGAGCAATAATTAAATTTTAAATTGAGGAAATAATTTCTCTTTCCAATCAATTAAGTTTAGTTCAACAAATATTTATTAAATGCTTACTTTATGGATGGATCTACATTCTATTTTAGGGATAAAGGAAGGAAAGAAACAGATGTTTATTAAGCACTTACTATCTGCTACCCATTATGCTAAATTCTGGGATACAAATGAAAACAAAATGAAGATTATTTTTGTCCTCCAGGAACTTACCTTCAAATGGGGGAAGACAAATTATAAAAGGGTACAAAAAAAAGGGAAAGGTGCAGGTGAGGAATAAAAGTAGGTCAACCTTGGCCTCCTTCAGAAAATGGTGGCTCCTAGAAGAATTTACTAGTAAGAAAAGAAGAATATGTATAGTGTGCTGGATATTTAGATGGTATGATGTTCCAGGGTAAAAAGGTCCCAGATGCTGAGGGTAGTTCAAAGAAGCAGAGTAGAGGCATGATTTTGAAATGAAGAAGGTCAGGAATAGGATTGAGAGGTGATGTCCTTAAGGAGTTTTATATTTGACTTGAAGCTTGCAAAATATACTACTATTGCATATGTAAGTTTATATGAAGTTATACAAAGTGCTTTTTATAATTAGATTTTTCATTATGATTTTAACAAACACAATCAAAAACATTCAATATACAGAAGAGAAAAAGAAAGAGTTTCATACCAATAATCTGAATCTTTGTAGCACATTTCAAAGAGTCCTGTATAATAAGTTACACCCAAATTGTAAAGTGCCAATGTGTTCCAGACATGATGGCCAGGTAGGTACAGACAGGAGGCAAAAGAGTAAATATCATTTGTGGGGAATAGTTGGCAGGCTGGTTTGCTTAGAATGAAAAGTTCATGGTCAGTGTAAAATAAAATAAGATGAGAAAAATAGGGAGAAGCCATATTGTGGAGGACTTTAAATTATAGGTAGAAAACTTTGTAGTTTATCCAGGGAGCAACTGAAAATTTTTAAATAGGGAAGAGTCATGGTCAAGTTTATATTTTAGGAATATCAATTTGGTGTCCATAAGGGTAGGCAATAGTATCGTAACTATTTTGTATCTATACTATTATCTATCACAGTGACCTACACATAAGGTGAACTTAATAAATGGAGAGATATGGAGGATGGAACTAGTAAGTCATTTAACCTTAGAGAGAAACAGGAAAGTAAGGTTTTATGAGGTTAAATAGTCTGACATAGGAAAAAGAACATTAGACATAATAAGAAAATGAACTCTACTACAAGCCTTTGTCCCTTGACAACTCTGTGACTTTGGTTAAATTATTTTACCTCTGAGGGCCTCAGTTTCATCATTTGTAAGATGGTGGGGATTGTACTAAATAATTTCTTTTCTTTGAGCTCTTAATATGTTATCCTATGTTGTAGTTCACAAAAGTTCTAATATAATGGCTCAATAGGACCTGTGAGTCACTCTTAATCATTGACATCTATGTCAATTGAATGTAAGCTCTGGCAGGTTCTGCTAATATGAAAAGGATAGACCTGGTTACATTCTTTTTTTTCCTGTCTGGTATGAAGACTTGCCCATCTAATTAATTTCATATAGGCTTACAATATTTTTAATTGAAGTAGTTAATAAATAAAAATATAAATCAGTCTTCAATATTGCATGACTCCTTTCTTCTTACACAATAAAAAATGGTAGATTGACAGAAAAGGTGACAGAAGTTGTTAAGAAAGTGCAGTAGATAGATCTTCCATGAAGGAGATATAGATTTGTAGAGTTACAGATGAGAATTTTAGAGAATAAACAGATGCAGCATGGTTTTAATCTGTGTCAGTATAAGAAATGTTTACACTACTAAAATCTCAATTCATTCAATTAAACATATATATGTATGTGTGTGTATGTATATGTGTGTGTGTGTGTGTGTGTGTGTGTGATCTCCTTGCTTAGGAATGAAGACCAGTATAGAATCGTAGATGTATAGATGAAAGGGATATTTAAATTCCTCTAAATTAACCCCTTCATTTTATGGACCCAGAAAGCTTGGTGCCTAAAGTCATACATTTCAATATGTCTAGTTAGTAACTAGTCTAGTTAGTAACTGGAAGAACAATGATTATCATTCAAGTTCTCATCTCATCAACTCCCCACAAGTACTGTTTAATCTTCCTAGACCAAATAATAAATTGGACTCCTGTTGGGTATTCTCTTCACAAGTTAGTAGTCTGATATTTAACTGAGGCCGATGTTCTCAAGAAGTATTCTTGAAAATAAGACAAAATACAAATGCTGAAGCTTACTGAAATCTTGTTGACTTTTGAACATCAATGACCACTGAATCATGGTAATTACAGTACACATAGTGGGACAAATTGAAACCTCAAGCTATCTATCATTAGCCTCAAGGACTGGATGGAACATGTAAGATATTGCCTCTAATACCATATATTTAAGAGAGAATTCTTTTCATAGCAAATCTGTGACTTTAGTTGTGAAGTCAAAATTTTATGGTTGAACTAGTACATCAGGAAAAGCTATAGTAATGTCATTATATTTAAAAATAACTAAATTTCTGTTCTAGACAGATTATCATTTTATATGCTATTTAGATTCAGACATTTAGGCAACTCAATGCTAGGCTACACTAATAGTCATTTCCAAATGGGGGAGAGAGTATTCTTTGCTTCTTAATTTTCAGGATTTTTCTTTTCTTAAGCTATATGGCCATTGATCCCCAATAAATAATGCATAATGTTGTTTAAAAATAAATGCTAAAGAAAGGAAATGAGATTAGAATTTTTAAATCTCTCCATAATAAATTTTGGGAAATGGAATCTTATGTATGGGGAAACATTAAAATGAAGCTTAGAATTACAGAGTGGATGCAAATATATAATTCTGAGTAATTATAGTTGAGAAAATTTACTTTCCCACAATTTCTTAAAGAAACTAAATATTACTCTAATATAAAGTACTGTAAAATTAATAAAACATCATCATATTAATACAAGAGTCCATTATTCCAAACTTGATCTGCAGTTTTCCTCCAAGTAGCCTTGTCTTACCTGCAGATAGATTGACTTCTCCCTTCTCAAATCCAGTGAAAGCTGATTCCAAATGTTTGGCTTTGTAATTGCAAATCACGTTTGCAAGGGAAGTTATTGAGTTTTTACCAGCTGTATTCTGATTAGCTTTTGGGGGTTGGATTGCCAAGGGAATGTCTCAGTTCAGTTCAAAAAAAAAAAAAAGGAGGAACCCAAGTAACCTCCTTAGAACTGAACAAGTCCCTACAGGTAGGTCTGGATTATGCCATGTGGCTGTGGGAGAGCTCGCACTTGCAGATAATGCCAGGCAGTTGATTGAATGCAATCAGTTACTAGGGGATAAAAGACCTGGGTTCATAAAAACATGCTGAAGTGGATACTAGAAATCTGGAAAACTATTTTGGCTTCAGCATTCATTTCTTTTATCTCAAGGGACCTTTGCAACAAAATGAAAATTAACTACCAAAGATGAAAGTAAATTTTATTCAATATCTCAGATATTCATTTTCTCTGTTGAAGGCTTATTTGGTGCACACATATGTTGCAAGGCATATGTATTCTGCATATGTGTGACTGCACCATAGGTTTTAGTGATGCATATTAATGCATTATTGCATACAGTTGAGTCAACTAGGATTTCTAATACAAATTCTGATTTTATGTTCTGCAAGACTGCATAAAAATTTTCAAATGGAAAGAGCCTTAATGATAATTATCACCAGAACACTAGACATTCCTTTCTATGATAATTAGGCATAATCAGGAAATCAGAAGACTTGATTTCCAGTCCTACTCTTACTTAGTCTTACCACTTATTACCTTTATTTCTTTGATCAACTCATTTAGAATTCTTGAACTTCAGTTGCCTAATCTATACTATCTAGGTATAATAATTACATTACCTACTTCACAGAATTCTGGTACAAAATCATGTCTTCAATTATCATATTACTATGCCATTATGATTATCTAAATAGTCTCTTTTAGCAAAATATTTTTGTAAAACTGCCATTAATTTTTATTGTATTCAGAATGAAGAATCTAAAGCAAATAATCACATTAATTGCAGTTGGTAAATTGCAACTTATATTCAGAGCAAGAGATTTTTATAACTAGCTTTCTTAGAGAATACTTTTGTGCTTTCCTCATGTAGACTGAATCTGGGAAAAAACCAAACCAAAGGAAATAAAGTTAAACCTTACACAAATCAGTATTTTTTGATCAATGATCATGGACCTCTGTTTGCTGAAGCTGTGAGACAAAAAATCTGGCTAGCCAGGGTAAAGAGATTCATGGGTAATAATAAGTTTAAAGAAAAAAAAATCTAACCCTGATACTTTCTAGTTTGCATTTGGGCTGAAATATTTAATCTAATTCTGGATGGATAGATTTGATTTTTATCCTGGCTGAGGTTCAGGCTTAAACTAATATCTCAAATTTTAGATTTTCAAAAGAGAATTTTGGCAACTCATCTCTTTGAGTCAATAGTTGTATATTGTATGAGGTTTCATAGCTGAATTTCATTGTAGTACCCTGAAGCTGCACTGTAAAATTCCCTTGACTTAGAATCAAGTTTACAATCAGAGAGGGGACATGTCTGGCTCTGGTACAATTTGCCTGAGTCTATTTTTAAGTCAGAAATGTTGGCATACATTTGAATGCCAGTAATTTCTAATTGGAGAATAATTCTATTATGCATAAATTTATTCCATATAGTAGGTATCTGAAGTACATATTTGATAGAATGCCTACATGAAAACAAATAATGCATAGGTTGAACATTCTAAGAATCAAAACCTGTAAAAGATAAGAAGATATAGGTTTTTGATTTAGAGGTTTTGTTTCATTTTAAATCTGTATGTGTAATTTCTTTATACTCTCTTAATCTAGTAAAGTTTTTTTTTTCTTAATTTTCTCCTACACCTCTCTAATGTTAAGGAAAAAAAAGAGGGTAATCTGAGTAATGTTTGGGATTCAGGTCAATCAAAAAATAAAAAAAACACCTCACAAAGAGACAATTGGGATTTGACTATGTATGTGGTTCTCCTTTCTTGGAAATGTGGATGAGGGTGAAGGTGATTTTTCCCAAGGCATTAGTATGAATGCAGAATTAGAAGTCAATTTGTAATCAAAGTAAAAGAGTCAATCTATAGCTGGATTATGGTCAGTATGTAGTTATTGTTAGAATATAATCTGTTGATAATGTGAGAAAGTATATGAGAGTAATGCTCCTTAGTTGATCTTACGATTTTGTCCTTTGTCAGAAAATTTGAGCCATACTCTTTGCTCACCTTTTGGTCAATCATTCCTATAAATGGAGGAAGTTGGGCTAGATTATTCTCAAGGTTTACTGACTTTCTAACATTTTTTGCATGCTAGAACATCAAATATTCCAAGTGTCAGTTTTTTGAGTTATGTTACATGGATCATACTTATCTTTATATATTCAAACATTTTCAAGGTAAATTATCAGATCAGCAGGGGTTACTTTAAAATAGTATCTTCACACCTAGTTTATGAATTTATTATATACACACAAAAAACATGCACACATGTATATATGAATAATGTATATATGTACATGTGTACACATATACACATATTTCTATGTACAGACACATATTATGCCCAAGTCCAACTATTACTATCTCTGACACTAAATGAGCCACAGATCTGTAAATGTTTTCCATTCTTTTGAGGTATCCAAAGCTAAAGTATTAAAGATTTCAGCTAGCTAATATTGATTAAAATTCTTTTATTTCATCCTAAAATAGTTAAAAATTAATCAACTGTCTTGCTGGTAAGTTAGGAGCCATTCTTTTCATTCCTTTATTGAAATTATTATCATCATACTATATATACCCACAAAATATGCATTCTACCAGTATGCTAGAAAATCCCAAATAATTCCATAAACATTGTTGTCCTAAAGAATTTGGTAATCTTATTCTGCTAAGATTTTTGACAGGGTCTTGTTGTGCTGAAAGGATTGTGTTCAAAGTTTATCATTTTTCTCTATAAAATAACTGCAGAGATATGAAGAAAAATGATCATTTTAAATCATATACTGGCCTATTCACATATTTGTTACCATTTTGGAAAAACGGAAAAACCATTTGGAAAAAAATGGAACAACTGCAAGAAATTAGTGGAAAAGTTTAAATAATGAGTTATCCCACCACTTTATGTATGTAATTGAGTTTGGTTTTCTAGAGTATGTTAACAGGATAATTGAGAACCTCTTTTTTTTCTCTACTTTAATATATAGCTTCTATAAGTAGCATGTCACACAGTACAAGGAACATTATGTTTGGATGAAGGAGCCTGGAGTGCTTTTTTTGTTTGTTTGTTTGTTTCCCTTATATGCCTTACTTATTTTATCACATTGTGTATGATGAAGTAAACTCCCGTTGAGTTTTCTTTTCTATAGTGCAGGTTAAAATACCTACTGGAAGGTAGTGGGTTGGATCAGATAATCTTCTCAAGCCTCTTTCATATCTAAAAACCAATGTCTTTTATATTATTCAACAATGGATATAGTTGAATGACCATCTGGAATCCATTTTGGGAAAAATATTGAAAAAAATACAATCTGTCAAACTCTTGTTCATCCTTCATTTTCAGAGGACCAATAATTTCATATGTGATGACTTGCATGTGAATTGTATTTACATTCACAGAATCATCACTTTCTTCTAGAGTTGCTGAAATTCATTGGCAGGACAAAAGTCCAGAGAGCTGGTGATGGTCTGTGATGCAATCAATAACCTGGTTGCTTTTCATGTTTGACCAAGATTTAAACACTTCAGCCACTTTTATGGCTGTTAGAACAAACTGTTTTCATCCACCCATTTCTCTGGGGGAATTTTTCACATGCATTTCACATGCACATCTCTCTAACTCATCAATGGGATTGAGGACTGTCAGTAGCGCTCAACCTAATTTAGCAATTCTCAATGAATTCGTTATAATGACAATATCTTTGTCAAGATTAAAGGTAATAAAAGGCCCAATATGCTGCTGATCAAACTGCAAGAGATGTTGAAATTAAATTCCAACTGTGAGAGCTGGATAAAATCTCATAAATAATTTAGTTCATTTCCCTCATTTAGTAGAAGAAACAGGTTGAGGGAGACAAAAATAGGTAGTGGCAAAGCTAGGAACAGAACCTCTATTTCTTGATTTTCCCTCTAATACTTAGAGAATAGTAAAGTCAAAAAGAACTTCTAGGACTACCTATTTCTACCTGTGCATAACCAGCAATCTTCTCCACTCTTTTCATTACTCCATCCATTATTATTTTCTTAACTATACTTTTCCATATACATGATTATTTTCTTAATTACATTTTCTGTAAAAAGAGAACCTCTGAGTACTATGTAGCAAGCATGTCAATAAGACTATCAGTATTTATATAGTAAGTAGAAAAGTAAAGTTATCAACTAGTTAAATTTTTCTTTTTTTACCAGAAACCAATATTTTTTCCTTAGAATTAATCAAATTAGTAAAAAACAAACAAAAAAACTAGTGATTTGACCAAACAAGATGGTTGATCTTTTTGATCATGTGCACACAAGACAAATATTGTGTTATTTGGTCAAAATATTTAAATGATATTTTCTACCTTATGTTTAGATAATGAATAAAAATATTACTTCAATAGATGGTAGGATACTGAGAAAATAAAAGAGGAGAAAATATAATAATATGGTGAGGGAGAGATGGTTAAATTTTTTAAAAATCTGATTAACAGGAAATACTATTACCTTTTTCAAACTTTATGTTAATAATTTTTGATTTTCTATTTGATTGTATTCTGATACAAAAGAAATTCTTAAAATGTCAGTAAAATAAATACAGTAATGTGCATTAAGATTCAGAATGCTATATTAAATGAATAATGGTTTATTTAATAAGGTGGAAAACCCAATGAGATGAGATGATGTAATCTATTTGTAGATATTTAATTTTTCACCAAATACTGCAAATTAAAAGAAAAGCTTGAAGTACAATGTTTTGTTTATTTAATTAGAAAGATGTGTAAAATTGCATATCTATAGACACATTCATATAAATCTTGAATGATTTTTGTTGTTAAATTAAATATGGAGCACAGATTGAAGTGGAGCTGTCCATAGATGGAATAAGCCAGCATTTACCTATGGAGTATGATTTTGAAAGACACTAAGAAGGACCCACTTTCCAAACATTTTCCCATTGATGTCCCAAATCACATCTTTCATTTTAGTTTTTTACTTTTTCTTAAAGCTCTTTTTAAAAATGCAAATAGGACTGTGAGAAATATTACTTCAAACTTTGATGCAGATTTATTTATAAGATTATTTTCTTTCATAGCAGAAAAGAAGGGACACAGCCTGAAAGCTTTAATACACTAACAAGTGGGAACAGTTTGTAGGCAGAAGAGTGCTAAAGATTAATTTAGCTTCCTCCATGATTGTACCTTCCATTATAGGTACCTGTTATTTGAACCATATTAAATGCAGATGAGTGGCACTCAAATATTTTTATTCTCCAGACCCTACCTGCAAACATTTGGCTATGATAGACCAGGGGGAAAGTTTGGAATTCCTGCCTTTGTGAAAGCCATCCTAAGTACTTTCCAAAGTTAAGTTAAATAGGGTAGTGGGATTTTAAATGTCTTAGATTAATAATGGCCCTTAATGAATACATGTGGATTTTTTGGAGGAGTAGGGAATTAGTTATGAGGGCTGGATCAAATCTTTTGTAAATATTCCAACTATTTTCTAAATTCATATATTATTTTTGTTCTTCTGATTGACATAGCCTAGGGTTTGTTCCTTCCCTTCCTTCCCTCTCCCTCTCTCTTTCGCTCTTCTCACCCTCCCATCTTCCTTTCTCTCTGCTTCCCTCCTTCCCTCTTCTTTCCTCCTTCCCATCTTTTCCCTCTCCCTCCCTCCCTTCTTTCTCCTCATTCTCTCTCTCTCTCTCCCTCTCTCTCTCTCTCTCTCTCTCTCTCTCTCTCTCTCTCTCTCTCTC
>JAJPUD010000987.1:445459-469857 GCA_023553655.1 Myrmecobius fasciatus | reverse complement strand
CTCTCTCTCTCTCTCTCTCTCTCTCTCTCTCTCTCTCTCTCTCTCTCCCTCTTTTCCCCTTTCTCCCTTTCTTTTCTCATTTCTCTTTAAAAAAAAAATTCAGACCTTGAGATATCTCTTACTTATATCATTTGGGACATATCTTCTTTTCTGTTGTCCATATATTGTGTTATCCATAAAACATATTGTATATAGTCTGTGTAATGATTTTTTTCACTGAAAAGAACTCATCACACATATTTTTAATTAAAAAATCAGAAGTATTTAATAACTTTTAATATTTTCCTAGTTTATTTAGGAAAATAGGGTTTTTTTTTAAAGATGCCATCAAATGAGATTTGCATTAAGAAGGAAAAAAATGAGCCCAGAAAAGGTTGACAGTTTTATAGGAGCAGTAGGAATACTGGGGTTGTGAAGGTTATTTTAGGTTCTAGTTTCATTACTAAGTGGTGGAATGTAAATGAAGACTATTTGTCTTAGATACTGAATTGTATGATTTTTCCTCCTGAATAGGAATGGCCTTTGATTCTGGTCCAAATCATCCTTATTTAATAATACATTTTTGCACAGAAAAAAAAAAAACATTCTTCACTAGAGTTTTGCATTGTGTCGTGACAAATGATAGACAAAGCTGGCAACCCTTTTTACAAGATCTGCAAAGCCTGTCTCCAGACATTGTGACATTGCTACAGACAGGGTTTGTCATCCATAAATTTACAGCTTATTTCAGTCTCTTCGTAAATTGACTAAATTTTTTTGAAAGAAAAAAAATATATATAGGTGTATAAAATACCCAGTTACAGGTTGTGTTCTATTTAGCCCTTGATTGAAACGTATTGCTCCTCAGTATCTTTTAGCTATGAAAATTATAATATGGAACAGAGATTAGAATGAAATTATCATGGCTAGGAGGCATTTACTCAGTGGTGGCAGCCACATAAACCTGGGCCCTGAGAATGATGATAATACATTAGGTTCTGCATGCCCGATATTATTGCCGTACTTTATGTATGTTTCATTTATACTATTTCACACACACCAGCAATGCTGACAGATAGGTAATTACTCTCTGCGCCAATGAACACTTATCAGCACCACCGCTGTTTATTGCGGGAATGAAGTGCGCTTGTCAGTCAAGGTCACTTGTTTGTGTGTCCTCTTTAATAGTTCTTCCACAGTTGTTGAACTTTGCATACAGTTCTTATGACAGAGTTCCTGGAGGTTCCTTTGCTACATAATGTGTTTCTTGTGTTATCAAAGTCACTTGTATTTATCACTTTAATTGATAAACAACCATGTTGCAGGAAGCAGATCTGAAGATGGGAAAAAGCATATTTTGCTAGTCAGCTGATCCCAGCAGGTATTTCGTAATGAATGACCTCAAGGAAAGGCAGTCAACAGAGACTTTTTTTTTTTGAGATGATGACAGTCTGCCAACCTCAGCTAGCAAAATTTCATTTTATAATGATAATTTTAATTTCATCTGCTGATGGATCCTGACACAATTTCATAGCTACTATACAGTTAACATTTGTACTCCCTGGAAATATTTTTTGCTTGTTCATTTTGAGCAGAGCCTAGAGGTTATTTTCATGCTTAGTATATTTTTATAATGGGCTAGATCCCTTTGGTTTGTCTTTCAGCCTGTCATGTTTACTTTTTAAACAGTGCCATTAAGCCTCCCTTTCTCATTTTACATATATATCTATATCTCTATATATAATCAGTCTGCAACTGTTGATCATTGTTGGGCTGAAGCATTGATCTTCTTAAAAAATTAACATGGTGTGTTGTATTTTTTTAAGTAAAGATAATTTCAAAACCACTATGGCCATCTTATATAGCCTGTAATTTAATCTGTTATAAAGGAAAGGAAATGCTTGAGCCTTTTTTTTTTTGGTGGTGGTGGGGGCACTGTCACAGGCGCTTTATTAGAAACCAGAATAACCTCTAGGATATAATAATTTATCTAGTCAAGATAACTGGAGCTATTTCCTTAAGCCTGTAATCAGCTTGAGTTTGTGTGTTGTGAGATTTATATTGCAGTTGCTTATTACCAAAGAAACAGTTAAAAAGGATTTATGTTAGTGCATGTTATGTGTGTGTCTGGAATTTTTGTGTATTTAACTTCTCTCCTTGCTCCCTCATCTCCCTCATTCTCTCCCCCTCCTCATTTTCCTTACCTCCCTTTTTAACCCAGGGCATTACTGTCAAGGGGAGAACATACCTATACCTCCAATTAAATGCAAATTTTATTCAGGCATTAAAGCAGAATCACATTTATTCATTAACCCTAATGATTCTTTTATTTGGAAAAATATATCAGCACATGGTAACATCACATCCTGCTTATGAGGAACTATAGTTCTCTGTTTGTGCCCACGTCTATCATTTCATTATTAAAAGATTGAACTATTGAAAAGGTGCCTGTGAATGTTTCTGTTAATTTGATTAAATCCATAGAAAAAGAATTTAATTCCCTGGCAGCCACTGGGTCTTGTGCCTAACAGTGTGAGTCTCATCTTGTACTGGAAGGTGTAAAAATCCACTGGCCAGGTCTTATAAGAAGAAAGGTTGGCAATTCGGTTCCTTTCTGAACCCAGGTTAATACTGTTCCTTTGCATTTTCAAACTGCTTCCATCTCTTAGTTCTTAGTTACCAGAGTGTTACAAAGGAAGGGTTTTGATCTCATGTAGATAGCATAGCATTAATTACCCTGACACTAATTAAACTGCATCAAACAAATACCACCGTGTTCCTCAGGGGGACAACAGAAGGCAGTTTAAAATAATTACTGGAGCTTCATGCATGTGTGAAGTTTTCATTACTCTTAGGACATAGCAAAAGAGATTTGATACCATTAAAGTCCCCCCCCCCCTTTTAGTGATTGTAAAAGAAAAAAATGACAAATTTCCTTGGAGCATATTGATGTCTAAATAGTGGCGATTCCAATTCTTGAGAATGGTAACTTTTCTTTAAGGATTGTGAGTCTGTGAAGCAGGAACAGGTGTTCCAGTTCACATTCTGGTATGATTATGTATTAGCTTATGTTTGTCAGACCATTTCATTAACCACCCACTGCTATCACATATACATATACTTTGTTCTTTCTGAACCATGAAATGAAATGCATATATCTTCACTAATGCTTGCTATCAATGTAAATGAGAAAAGAAGGCTTATTACCAATCACTGCTGCTGTGAAGCACACACCTCTGTACAGTTACAGGTAATAAACATCTTTTCATAAGTAGGAAGCAAAGATATATTGAGTTTGGACTATAACAGCAATGGCTCTGGGCTACTACTTTTGTATTAATGGATTGTAATTCCTGTGCACATTTAGTTGTGTGCAATGGCATAATCCTCAAGCTGGTGTCCCATCTAGGCACCTGAATCAGTTGTTTCTTGTCATGCTTGTTTGTATATTTCAAATGTTTTGAAATTTAAAAAAAAATACTTCTCTGGCCAACAGTTAATGGACCAGCTTCTCAGAGGCAAATTAGAACCTCTTTGTGTCATTGAAAAAGTTGCTTGTGTCTGGATCAGTGAACACTAATGTCGGGGTAGTTTTATGGTCTCTTCAAAAGTGATTGTTGAAGAGGATTGGTGCAAAATAAAAAAATAAAATAAAAAAGAAGGCTGTACCCTGACAAGACAAATTTGATGAGAGGAAGTATATGACATGGCCAAAATGATACCAACTAATGCTGCCTCTTAGTGCTAGTGTGCTTGATCCTCTCACTGTTGTGAGGATGTAGATCCTCCAGGGTCTACAAATGCTTATAACATAGAATATATTTTCACAAGGTCACTTATCCTGTTTATTTCAATGACATATGGTCAGTGTGAATAAAATTGCTTGGGATTTAGCATCCAGTGCCAATCATCTATACTGAATGGTGTTTGGGATTAAAAAAGGTATATGGGTCATTTCCAGACTTATACAACTCATATTTCATTCATTGGATGGCTTATAGAATGTGATGATTAAAAGGTTTTATGTATGCAGTGCTGCATTTCCTAAACCATTTATTTTTACTCCATTTGAAAAGTAATAATTTAGAGAAATTATGCATTATTGAAAAATTCTATGTTAAAACAATTTTTAAATAATGCCAGATATTTTAGGAAACCTGTTTAGAAATACAGTATAGAATTAGTGTTTTGTAATTGTCATACTAAGCAAAAAAAAAATCCAAACTGATTGTAGAAGAAACAGAAAATTAATCCAGTTGTAGAGATTCTGTGAATCCAATAAATGTGCAAAAAGGGAGTACTTTTGTTCCTTTATAACCAGATGGTTTATCCTATTTTAAGCTGATAGTAACTTCATGCATTTCTTTTGAATGTCATTGGTTTTAACTGGCAGACAGTATCTACTATTAGAATTCTCCTTATTCCTGGATGATTTAAAGGGTATTTTTGGAACATTTGGATGATCAAACTGTACACTAAGTAAAAATTTCCTTACACTTAGCTCATACTTGAAAAAAAGTGTTTATATAATGAAAAAAAAAACTAAAAATGAACAGTTCTTTTTTTCTTTCTTTTGACATGATGTTGACAGAAGTCGCTTTGATGTAGTTTAGAGTCATGAATTTTCTATCTGTTCTGTTTTTCCTGGGGCTCCATCTACTCAGACATCCTGATCTGTCATTTTGTAACACTTTGTGAAGTGCTTGACAGATAGTGATTTTGACAAGTGCTGGACATCAGCAGCAATTCAGAATAAGCAGCGTATATTTCTCCAGGTAAAGTGACAAGATGTCCAAAAGTGTAAGAAGAATTGTATAGTCTTCAATCACATCTAATGCGATAAAGCAAGACTTTTTGTGTTCTCTATTTGTTTTCCACTGCATATTTACTAAAACTTAAAATCTTACCAGCCCTTGAGGTTAGAGTTGTTTGCCTTATTTTTATAATGCATAATAATCAGAGCATTTTCATTATGAAAGCAAAAACTAACCAATTTTGAATAGTTGGCCATCATGACATAATATGACTATACATCTTGAAAAATGCAACAAAATGAGGGAGACCATCTTCTGAAGTCTTTAGGGAAAATGCTTGACATAACTAATATGTACCTGATCAAATATAGTATACTTTAAAAAAATGTCAGTGTGGGAAAATGATCAACAGAAGTAATATATACTTGATTGATTATATTATACTTTTAATCAATTTCCAGTTCATATCTTCCCCTCTTCATGGTTAAGAGTACAAATGAAGAGAACCCTCTCTTATGGGCCTTGACTCGATCTCTTAACTGGCTTGGTCATTCAACACTGATAGAGAGGTCAAGTTCTTTTCTATTATGAAATTACATAAAGTAGAATACAGTGATAACTAATATCATCAGTATATATATTGTACCCTATATTGAAAATTTAACACATTTCATTTAATTATTTTGCATCTGTATTCACTCAAGAAACAGCTGTTAAAAGTTGAATAGGATGCAAAATGGCATAGCCTCAAGATGCCCTTGTTCACTCAGCTAACTCCCTTTTGATGTGATGCCTCCTGGCAGGATTGGGTGGTGAATTCAACTTCTTTGACAGCCATCAGCCCCACTGACCAGAGTTTTCAGGTTTTACAATGGGGGAAAAGGGTATGTGTGGGGGGGAATCCATAATTTAAAAATTTTTTTCAACTGCTGGATTTAAGGGCCCTGCCAACAGCTATCTAAATCAACACCATGTCAACATGTTCTGCAGTCGGAAGGTCACTCCAACATCTGGCCCTACAGTCTTGTTCTTTAAGGTTTGTCATGGGGCAGCATCTGTTTATGGAGTCTTTTCCAATCCCTCTTTGATCTCTTTGACAGCAAAAAGAAGCTTCTATCACACAGACTGAGCTAGGATTTTTTAAAAATCAAGAATGTGAAACATTTCAAAACTGGTTGTATTTCATAGGATGATTTTTCTGTTTACTTTTTGTTGAATCTGACAGTAACAAAGCAAAGGAAGAGGCAAACAGGTTATCCTCTCTACTATTATGGTTTCAAATAATATTGCCACAGTTAGGAGGTTTAAGATGTGTGTGTGGGGGGGAGGGGAGAGAAATGTCCTAAATGGATCTTGTCTGGTTGAGCTTAATCAGCATTTAAAAAAAAGTTTAAGTGAGTAGATATTTAGCTTTTATTGACCTCTCCCCAGTCTCTCCCTTCTCCAAGCCATTTTTCTATACATCAGCCAAGTAGGTATTTCTAAAGGATTACTTTCCTCCTCAAGAGCCTTTAGCTTCAAGATCCTTTGTTTCTAATATAATTTTTTTGGTATTTAAAACCCTTTATATTCTGACTCTAAACCCAGAGATTCTTGACTTTTTGACTTGAAATTCTTTGTCAGTCTGATGAAGCCTATGAGTCTCCTCTCAGAATTGTGTCTGTAACATTTCATGCTGCACAAGAAAAATCAGATTAAAAATTTTTAAAAAACCTGAGAAAGAAAACAAAAAACAAGCAAACAAAAAAAAAGTGAAAATACTATTTGTGATCCACCTTCAGTCCCCACAGCCCTCTTTCTGTATGTAAATGGCTCTGTCCATCACAAATCTCTTACAAGGCCTGATTCACCTTATTATTGAAAAGAGTCATGACCATTAAAATTGACCATTGCATAATTTTATTGCTAATGTGTACAGTTCTACTCAATTTACTTAGCATCAGTTCTTGTAAATCTTCCCAGGCCTTTTTGAAATCATCCTACTGATTGTATTCTATAACATTCATATATCATTACTTATTCAGCCATTCTCCTACAGATGGGCATTCACTCAATTTCCAGTTTCTTGCCACTACAAAAAGGGCTGCTACAAACATTTTGGATCCTTTCTCCTTTTTATGATCTGTTTGAGATATGGTCCAGTAGAGACACTGCTGGATCAAAGAGTATGCACAGTTTGATAATCCTTTGGACATAGTTTCATATTGCTCTCCAGAATTGTTGGATCAGTTCACATCTCTATCAATAATGTATTAATGTCCCTGTTTTCCCACACCCCCTCCAACATTTATCATATTTTCCTTTCATCTTAGCCACTCTGAGAGGTGTATAGTGGTATCTCAGAGTTGTATCTCAGAGATCAGTATCTCTGATCAATAATGAGTTAGAGGATTTTTTCATGACTAGAACTCTTTTTAATTTCTTCATTTGAAAAAATTCATCTGTTCATATCTTTTGACCATTTATCAGTTGGAGAATGGTTTATATTTGTATAAATTTGAGTCCATTCTCAATATATTTTAAAAATGAGGCCTTTATTGGAACCTTTGGATGGAAATATTTTTCCCAGTTTTATGCTTCCTTTCTAATCTTGTCTGCATTACTTTTTAACTTAATATAATCAAGATTATCCATTTTGTATTCCATAAGGTGCTCTAGTTCTTCTTTGGCCACAAATTCCTTCCTTTTTCACAGATCTGAGAGGTAGACTATCCTTTGTTCTAATTTGTTTATAGTACCATTTTTAGTCTAAATCATGAACCCATTTCAACCTTATTTTGTTATAGGGTGTTACGTGTTAGTCAATGCTTAACTGTTTTCCAATTTTCTGCCATGCTGTTTTCTAATTTTCCCAGCAACTTTTGCCAACTAGCGAGTTTTTGTCCCAGAAGTTGGGGACTTTAGGTTTATCAAAACTGGATTACCATGATATTTGAATGTTGTGTCTTGTGAACCTAACCTATTCCAATGATCAACTACTCTATTTCTTAGTCATACCAAATAGTTTTGATGGCCATTACTTTGTAATTTAGCTTTAGGTCTGGTACAGTTAGGCTGCCTTCATTTATTTTTTTTCATTAATTTCTTGACCTTTTGTTCTTCCAGATGAAGTTTGTTTCCATTTTTTCTAAGTCTGTAAAATAATTTCATGGCAGTTTGATTGGTATGGCACTGAATAAGTAGATTAATTTAGGAAGAATTAAATTAGGAAGAATCATTTTTATTATGTTAGCTCAGTCTGTCCATGAATACTTGATATTCCTCTAGGTGTTTAGATCAGACTTGATTTGTGTAGAAAGTGTTTTGTAATTTTGTTTATGTACTTCTTGACTTTGTTTTGCAGGTAGACTTCCAAATATTTTTTTATTATCTATAGTTATTTTAAATGGAATTTCTCTTTGTATCTCCTGCTGCTGGACATTGTTGGTAACATATAGAAATGTTGATAATTTCTGTGGATTTATTTTGTATCCTGCAACTTTGCTAAGGCTGTTTTTTCTACTACTTTTTTAGTTGATTCTATAAGTATACCATTATATCAGTTTCAAAGAGTGATAATTTTGTTCTTCATTGTCTATTTAATTCTTTTAATTTCTTTTCTCTTCTTTTATTGTTAAAATTAACATTTTTAATACAATATTGAATAGTAATGATGATAGTGGACAACCTTGTTTCACTCATGATCTTAGTGGGAATTCTTCTAGTTTATCCCCATTTCAAATGATAATTGCTGATGGTTTTAAGTAGATGCTATTGATCATTTATTCTTGTGTTCTCTAGTGTTTTTAATAGGAATTGGTATTGGATTTTGTCAAATGCTTTTTATGTATTTATTGAGATAATCATATGATTTCTGTTGGTTTGGTTATTGAGATAGTGAAATATGCTAATAGTTTTCCTAATATTAAACCAGTCCTACATTCCTGGTATAAATCTTACTTGATCATGGTGTATTATCCTAGTGATAATTTGCTGTAATCTCTTTGCTAATATTCAATTTAAAATCTTTTCATCAATATTAATTTGGGAAACTGGTTTATAATTTTCTTTCTCTGTTTTGACCCTAGCTGGTTTTGTTATCAGCACCATATCAATATCATAAAAGGAATTTGGTAGGACTCTTTCTTTCCCTATTTTTTTCAAATAATCTGCATAGTATTGGAATTAATTGTTCTTTAACTGTTTGGTAGAATTCACTTGTAAATCCATTTGGCCCTGGAGATTTTTCTTAGAGAGTTGATTAATAGCTTATTTAATTTGCTTTTCTAAAATGGGACTATTTAAGTAATTTATTTCCTCCTCTGTTAATCTGGGCAATTTATATTTTTATAAGTATTCATCCATTTCATTTAGATTATCAGATTTATTGCCATATAGTTGATCAAAATAGCTCCTAATTATTGCTCCTCTTTTCAGTTCACCACTTTCATTTTTGGTAGTAGCAATTTGATTTTCTTTTTTCCTTTTTCCAATCAAATTAACTAAAAGTTTATCACTTGTTGATTTTTTCATAAAATGAACTTTTAGTTTTGTTTATTAGTTCAATAGTTTTCTTTTAATTTTATTAATCTCCCTTTTTTTCAGAATTTCAAATTTGGTATTTAATGGGGTGGGGGTTTAATTTGTAGTTTTTCTAGTTTTTTTAATTACATACTTAATTCATTGATCTTCTCAAGTAAGCATCTACAAATATAAAATTTCCACTGCTTTGGCTACATCCTAAAAAATTTGGTATGTTGTCTTATTATTGTTATTCTCTTGATTCAAATTATTGATTGTGTCTATGATTTGTTGCTTCCACCACCCATTCCTTAGGATTAGATTATTTAGTTTTCAATTAATTTTTGGTCTGTTTTCCCTTGGCCCTTCATTACATGTAATTTTTAATTGCATCATGATCTGGAAAAGATGCATTTACTATTTCTGCCTTTCTGCATTTCATTTTGAGAGTTTTATGTCCTAATGCATGGTCAATTTGTGTGTAGGTTCTGTGTACCACTGAGAAAAAAATATAGATACACTTTTGTTCTCATTCAATTTTCTACAAAGGTCTATAATACTTAACTTGTCTAAAATTCTATTTACCTCCTTAACTTTTTTATTATTTGTTTTGTGGTTTGATTAATCTAGTTCTGATAGAGCAAAGTTGAGATACCCAACTAGTATGGTTTTGCCATCTATTTCTTCTTGCAACACTCTTAACTTCTCCTCTAGGAATTTGGATGCTATACCACTTGGTATACATATGTTTAGTATCTATATTACTTCATTATCTATGGTACCTTTTAGCAAAATGTAGTTTCCTTCCTTATCTCTTTTAATTAGATCTATTTTTGCTGTTAGTTAATTTGAGATGAGTATAACTACTCTTGCTTCTTTTACTTCAGCTGAAGCATAAAAGAATCTGCTCCAGTCATTCATGTTTACTCTGTATGTATATATGTTGCTTTAAAGATGTTTGTTGTACATTGTAGGATTCTGGCTTTTAATCCAATCTGTTATTCACTTCTGTTTTATTCTGTTTTACATTCACAGTTAAAATTACTAACTGTATTTCCCCTTATTTTCCCCTCCTCCTTAGTGTTTTGCTTCTGACCATCCCTCCTCAATCTATCTTCTCCTTTTATAGCCCCCTCCTCTTTCTTTTCTCTTTCCCCTTCTACTTCTGTTCTCCCTTCTATTAGCCTCCCCCTTTCTTTTCCCCATTCCCCTCCTACTTTACTATAGGATAAGACAAGTTTCTCTATCAAAGTAAATATATCTGATCTTTTCTCTTTGAGCCAAATCCAGTAAGAACAACGTTTACACAATGTTCATTCTCTTCCGTTCTTTCCCTCAATTGTAGTAGGTCTTTTTTGATATTTACACCATTTTACCTCCCTTTTCTCTTCTTCTAGTACAATCCCCTTTTCACTCCTACTTTCTTTTTTTTATATCATCATAATAATATCAAATTATACCTACACTCTCTAAATATACCCCTAACAAATATGCAGTTCCCAACAGTTAAAAATATCATCTTCCCGTATAAGAATGTAAATATTTTAACCTTTAAAAAACATAATTTTTTTCTTCCCTTTTTATCTTTTTATGCTTCTCTGGAGTTCTATATTTGAAGATCAAATTTTCTGTTCAGCATGGGTCTTTTCATCAAAAATAAATGAAAATTCCCTATTTCATTGAATGTCCATCTTTTCCCCTGAAAGAAAATGCTTAATTTTGCTGGATAATTGATTATTGACTTCAGTACAAGCTCCTTGGCCCTTTAGAATATCATATTCCAGACCCTTTGATCTTTTGAAGTGGAAGCTGCTAGTATCTAGGTAATCCTGATTGCCTTGTGGTTCTTTGATATTTGAATTGTTTCTTTCCGGCTGCTTATACTATTTTCTTTTTGATTTGATAATTCAGAAGTCTAGCGATGATATTTCTTGGAGTTTTCATTTTGGGGTTTCTTTGAAGGGGTGATTAGTGGATTTTTTTCAATAGCTACTTTACCTTCTGGTTCAGGGTAGTTTTCCTTGATGATTGCTTGAAAGATATCATCTAGGCTCTTTTTTTTTTTTCATTGTGGTTTTCAGGTAGTCTAGTAATTCTTAGATTGTCTCTCCTGGAACTATTTTCCCAGTCAGTTGTTTTTCTGATGAGATATTTTACATTTTCTTCTATTTTTTCATTTTTTCAGTTTTGTTTGACTGATTTTTTTATGTCTCATTGAGTCACTCACTTAAATTTGTTCAATTCTAACTTTTAGAGAATTATTTTCTTCAGTTAGCTTTTTTACCTCCTTTTGGCCAATTGAACTTTGAAAGCAGTTGGTTTTTATTGGATTTTTTTTTCCATTTCATCAATTTTATTTTTAGGGAGTTGTTCTCTGTTTTCATTTCACCAATTCTGTTTTTAAGGAGTTCTTTTCTTTTTCCATTTTGCTAAATCTATTTTTAAAGGAGTGATTTTCTTCAAACAATTTTTGTATTTCCTTTTCCAAAGCTCTCAATTTTTTATCCATTTTTCTTTTCAGTCTTTTTTAAAGTCCAGAGCAATTCATATCACCCTTTAAGACTTCATCTAGAGACATTTTGTCTTTAATATCTTCAGGGTTTGAGGTCTGTTTTTCCCTCTCTTCACAATAGTTATCTATAATCATACCTCTATTTGCTTTTTTTGCTCATTTTTAAAGGTTGAGGTCTGCTTTTAGTGAAAAGGGGAGATTGTCCAAAGCTTCTTCTATAGGCAACAGCAGCTTCTTGCTACCCTGGAGCCGGTGTTGCAGGCTTTCTTCCTGTATTGAGTGGGTGTGGTTAAGTCCTGCTTGTTGTGCTGGGATTCAGCACAACTTGGAGTTGTGTTGGAGGTCTCACACCTAGTCTGCTGATTCACTGTCTTCTGAACCAGGACAGAGTAGCCAATGCTTCCTAAGCCTTTGTGGACTTACAGTCTAAAAGTTGAGTAAGATCTCTTACAGGCAGTTAACAGAGCTGCAGAATAAGTTTCAATTAGAAGGCTATTACTGAAAATCATGGAGGAGGTGGTACATCAATGTGATTTTAAAATGTGAGTAGGAATTCATTAGCCAAAGGGAAAGCAGAAGGGCATCCCACACATAGGGAACCATGTGTACAAAAGTGCAGAAGCAGAGTAGACCAGTTTGTCTAGAAAGTGTAGTATATGAAGAAGGGTAATGAGAAAAAAGTTGTTAAGGGTCCTAAATGTCAAGAAGAGGAAATAAATTTTTAAGTAGTCAATAAGAAACCATTGAAGACTTTTGAACAGATTATTTCCTCCCAGAACTATGAAGGATAGAGTAGAAGACAGAGAACAGAGAGGGGATGACCTCAAGGTAGACTCTTATAATAATTTAAATAGGTGACAATGAAAGCTTCCATTATGGTAGTATCCATGGGGATAGAATGAAGAAAATAGAATTATGAATATCATAGACAAAGGGTGTATAGAATTTGGTAAGATTGATATTAAAGATGAAAGTGAAAAAAGAAATAAAGTCAATTCCAAAGTTGAGATTATGGATTTGTATTGTTATTTTCAGTCCTCTTTGACTTTTCATAAGCCCATTTGGATTTGTTTGTTTGTTTGTTTTTGTTTTTTTGGCAGAGATAGTGAACTGGTTTGCCATTTCCTTTTCCAGATCATTTTTCAGATGAGGAATTGAGGCTAACAGAGCTAAGTATTTTGGCCAGGGTCATGCAACTAGTAAATATCTGAGGCTGGATTTGAATTCACAAAAACTGATTAAGTACCTGGCACTGTATCCATTATGCCACCCAGTTGCCATTTACAGAACATGGGGGATGTAACAATTATGATATCATAGATGGAAATAATGCAGTCTAAAAATGTTTAGAGGAAAAGATAATAAGCTCCATTTGAGCCATGTTAAATATAAGATATAGGCAATACTTTGAGATGGAGATGTCATCTTACTGGAAACTGAGGCCTAAAGTTCACAAGGAGAGTCAGGAGAAAAGTCAGAGATGCCTTCATAGAGGCAGTGGGGCATAAATGAGTTTTTAAAGAATATAATGTAGAGAAGAGAGTCAAGAATAGATATTTGGCAAAAACTCACTTTAAAGGATCAGGAACAAGATGAGAAGCCGGTGAAAGAAACAGGAACATTAATGAAGTAATGGAAGAAGAAGTGTGAAATTAGAGTGTCTCAAGCCAAGAAAGGAGAGGAAATCTAGAAGTTAGGGATAGCCAACAGTGTCAATAAATGTCAAAAACTGAAGTGGTTAGGTAGGATAGATAGTGACAAAAGATTCATTTCACATTAGATTTGATTATTAAGTGATGTTGGAAACAGCAAAAACAGCAAAAATTGGGAATTCTTTTGGATCAGGATTGGCTTTGTATGAATTTGAAATGTTTCCTTTATTAGATCAAATTGCTAAGTCATATTTATCTATTCTCAATTGAAATGCATTGTTTTTAATATTTTAATTAGAAATCCTGGAATGCACCATATAATATCAAAAGAAGTAACACTAATCTGAAAATAAATATTAAAAGAAAAACACCTAAAACAGTTTCTTACAAAAACAACACAAGTTTATTGTATTGCTACTGAAAAGTTAACATTGTTCATTCAGCATCATTCACCATGAATGAAATGAATTTATAAAGATTTCTTTGATGTAAAAGTTTGGATTTAAATTTTATCTTAACTTGAATCAAAGGTAACCTTTTAAAATCTATAGTTTGTAGAATTGGTAATCTGCTTTGGTAGAGGAAATTTCCTTAACCAATAAAATCACAGGTCCATAATAAAAAAAAAGTAATTTTATATGAAAACACTGTATTAACAAAGTCTTTTATTATTGGTTAGAGTTTAAATGTTTAGAGTTTTATTAGTGGTTAGAGTTAAATTGGTAGTTTTTATATTGATATATTCTTGAAAAAGCTAAGGTAAATCTGTTGCACTGTTTTATAGTCATAGTATGTTGAAGAGAAGAGCCATGAATGGATGGCTTGGGGGTTATCTCAGTACTGTTTATATTGTTCCATATAACTAATTTTTTAGATGACCATGAGTCAGTCATTTTGCCTCTGTGATCTGCAGTTTTCTTATATGGTAGCTGGGCTAAATGATTTCTAAGATTCTTTCCCATTCTAAATTCTGTGATTCTCTTACGAAGGATAATCATTTGTAAGCTTTAATAAGGTTGTAATCATGATGTCACAATGTAAAAATACAAAGTTTGGTCTTTGTTCTCTGCCTTTGAAATCACTTTGGAGATCAGAAGGCAGAGTTGAGATACTTCATGTCACTCAGCTTAAAGTCTATTACTCTATACTCCCCTCATCACTTTGTATTGTATGTCCTTATATGCATTCCCTGATAGAATGGGCAAATTATCTTGTTATTTACTGTTAGAAACTTATTACTGAGTCAAAGGCTTTAGTTTCATAGAATAACATTAAAATATAGGAATAATAGAACCCCTGCTTAAATGAGTTTTAAATGAGTTTTGCCTATCTTCCTTATTCTGAAATCAGTTCTAAAGTATTGTTTACACACGAACAAATACATATCAATTGAGTGTGTGTATACATACATATATGTATATATATACAAGTGTATATATATATGCATATACATATATATATATAAAAGCACACATACACACATGTATTTCAACTAGTGGGATCATTGGATATAGTATAATTTCTTTTTATATCATTCATATATATATAATATTTGTGTGTATTGATATGTATATATAATACATATATATGAATGGAAAAGATATTGAATGATATTTTAACGTAAATCTGTATTTCTTACATTTCATTTATTTTGTGTCAGATTCAAACTGCTCCATGTGATGAAAGGAAACCCTATGAACAAGTTGTCCTTTAAATCTGCCTATCACACAGGGTAACTGCACTTCTTTTATAACCTAGAGAATTTAGTGTAGTACTTTGACCACCAGAGGGAGTGTGCATTGTTAGAAATGGCAAATAAACCCTTGAGAATTAAAACAGACTCATAGGATGCTTTCAGGGTTTTGATAGTAATCTATTGTCTCTTCCTAAAATTATGTGTACAGAAAATCTCAGAGTTCTATTTCATTCCAGGTGATCTATTACTTTCAACCATACGATATGTTTCAGTCAGAATGTTCCTCAGAGGGCAATTTTTAAGTATTGCCTAGAAGAAATTAGGATTTCTTAAAATTACACAAAAACCATGCTTTCTTCAGGAAAATTTCATATTCTCCCATAATGTTAGGTAGCCTCCTAAAGAGTAGAAAACACGTTTATTTGAAACCACTACTTTCATGAACTTTACATGTTGCTGTGAAGTGTTATGTTTTATGTGGTGTTTTCTCAACCAAAGAAGTTGGTAAAATTGAGTCAAGTTCTCCCATTTGCTTTAAAAAAAATACCCCATACAATCACACAACATCTATTCAGACTGATATTTTAAGGGCATTTATGTTGTGGATTTATCACTCAAAAAAACAACATGAGGGGCAGCTAGGTGGTGCAATGGATAGAGCACCAGCCCTGAAGTTAGGAAGACATGAGTTCAAATGTGATCTCAGACACTTCCTAGCTGTGTGACCCTAGGCAAGACACTTAACCCCAATTGCCTCAGCAAAAAGCAAAAAAAAAAAAAAAAAACATGATAATTTAAAAAATTATATCAAGTTTTGGAAAAGCCATTAACATCCTGTCTCTACTTTTCATACAGTTTCAGCATTTGTGAAAGGTTTCACCTAGAAAAGAAAATCTTCTCTTAAAACTTTTAAATGCACACCATGACAGTACCAGCTGGTCAAACTATTTTCTTCTTGACCTATTGATGGATCTCACTCTTAATCTGTGGGAACTTCTTTCTAGCGTTAGAGGGCAATTAATTCTTATGTCTGATCAACTCTTAGTTGCTCTTCAGAAATTATCAAACAAATAGCAGTTGTGCTGTCTATTTTTGGAGAATGATTTTATATATGAAAAACTGGAAGAAAAGCTTATTCTACCTTAATTACCAAAGAGAGGAAGAATGGCTACAACTTTTATTAATTTGTGAGAGCATGACAATTTTCAGTTATAAAAATCCAGTTTATGATACTTAATATTTTTTCTTCTATATTTCTGATAGTAATATATAATTCATTATGTAGTACTTGGGCTTGGCTTGTTTGACCTTAGAAACTACAAATTTCACTTCTTTCTGCTGATTAGTCCAGGAACATTCTTATAAACTAGCCACCTTTAAGCTAATAATAAATGAATCTTATGGTAGAATGAAATCCTTCTTGAGAGCATGAGAATGCTTTTAATTTAGTGTTTGTATCCTTAGCTCCTAGCAAAGTACCTGGCACTAAGAGATGCTTAATAAATGTTTATCAGATTGGAATTTCATAGTGCCAATGGAGCATCAGGTTCCTACAAAATGGGTACTTAAAGTGAATTAATCAATAACTATTTATTCAGTGTCTACCATTTGTTATTCACTCTGCTAAGGACTGGTGATATAAAGAAAAGCACAATCAATTGGAGTAAGAGTCAGGTTGTACCTATCATGGGTAACATGATGCTATCCTGAAGACAAATAGAAAATTAGAGAATGGTTGCCCTAAGTTCTTTTCTCAAATAGAGGATCTGGAAAGAACCAACAAAGTTCAGCAGCAAGAAATACAAAAAGAAATTCCATTCCAAATAACAGATGATAGGATAAAATATTTGGGAATCTATCTGCCAAGGAAAAGTCAAAAACTATATGAACTAAACTACAAAACACTTTCCACACAAATAAAATCAGACCTAATCAATTGGAAAAACATTAAGTGCTCATGGGTAGGCAGAGCGAACATAATAAAAATGACAATACTACCCAAACTAATCTACTTATTTAGTGCCGTACCAATCGAACTCCCAAGAAATTATTTTACAGATCTAGAAAAAATAGTAGCAAAGTTCATTTGGAAGAACAAAAGGTCAAGGATTTCAAGGGGATTAATGAAAAAAAAAGGCAAATGAAGGTGGCCTTGCTGTACCAGATCTAAAACTATATTATAAAGCAGCGATCATCAAAACCATTTGGTACTGGCTAAGAAATAGAGCAGTCGATCAGTGGCACAGGATTGGTTATCAGGACAATCTAGGCAATAACCTTAACAATCTAGTGTTTGATAAACCCAAAGACCCCACCTTTTGAGATAAACACTCACTATTCGGCAAAAACTGCTGGGAAAATTGGAAACTAGTGTGGAAGAAATTAGGGCTTGACCCATACCTAACACCACATACCAAGATAAGATCTAAATGGGTTCATGATCTAGGTATAAACAGTGATTTTTGTAAACAAGTTAGAGGAACGTAATATAGTTTACCTCTCAGACCTGTGGAGATGGAATAAATTTATGTCCAAAGAAGATCTGGAACTCCTAATTGAACACCAGATGGATAATTTTGATTATATTAAGTTAAAAAGTTTCTGTACAAATAAAACTAATACATACAAGATTAGGAGGGAAGCATCAAATTGGGAAATCATCTTTACATTTAATGGTTCTGATAAAGGCCTCATTTCTAAAATATATAGAGAATTGTCTCATATATATAAGAATTCAAGCTACTCTTCAATAGATAAGTGGTCAAGGGATATGAACAGACAATTTTCAGATGATGAAATTAAAACCATCTCTAGTCATATGAAAAGGTGCTCCAAATCACTATTGATCAGAGAAACGCAAATTAAGACAACTCTGAGGTACCACTACACACCTGTCAGATTGGCTAAAATGACAGGAAAAGATAACGATGAATGTTGGAGGGGATGTGGGAAAACTGGGACACTAATACATTGTTAGTGGAACTGTGAACCGATCCAACCATTCTAGAGAGCAATTTGGAGCTATGCTCAAAAAGCTATCAAACTGTGCATACCCTTTGACCCAGCTGTGTTTCTACTGGGCCTATATCCCAAAGAGATCTTAGAAGAGGGAAAGGGCCCCACATGTGCAAGAATGTTTGTGGCAGCCCTTTTTGTAGTGGCTAGAAACTGGAAACTGAAGGGATGCCCATCAATTGGAGAGTGGCTGAATAAATTATGGTATATGAATGTTATGGAATATTATTGCTCTGTAAGAAACGACCAGCAGGACGATTTCAGAGAGGCCTGGAGAGACTTGCATGAACTGATGCTGAGTGAAACGAGCAGAACCAGATCATCATACAGAGCAACAACAGTATTACATGATGATCAATTCTGATGGACATGGCTCTCTGCAACAAAGAATTGTCTCAAACCAGTTCCAATTGTTCACTGAAGAAAACCATATACACCCACAGAGAGGGATATGAAATATGGACCACAACGTAACATTTTCATGATCTTTATTGATATTTGCTTGCATTGTGCTGCCTTTCTCTGATTTTCTTTTTTTTCTTGTAGATAGAATTTTTCTTGCATAACTTGTCAAGTATTTCAACATTATTAACATGTCGTGGACTTCCTGCCATCTAGGGGAGGGGAGGGGACTGGGGGTAAAATTTGTAATGGAAAGCTTTGTAAAGATCAATGCTGGGGAACTACCCATACATATGTTATACAAATAAAAAGCTTTAATTAAAAAAAAAAGAATTTCCTTATAAGCTCATGATGCTTCATTGGCATATCTAGAGAGAAAAAAAAATGTTTCTTAGTTGAGGTGATTGGATTTCTATCTCTCTACTGATGTACAAATGACCTGATATGTCATTAGTATAGGAGACCTTGGAATTTTATCTGTGACTCTGTAAGTAAGTTTATTGAGTTACCTGAGGTATAGGAGCTTGTATAGGATTACACAATTAGGAAATATAAATGATGGAATTTAAACTCAAGTATTTTTTAGTCCAAGCCCAGAAATCTATGCTCCACATTGTATACTTTTCTTTAGTATCTACACTTGGTATAGGTAAGACCAAATAAGAAAGTTTCCTCTATTAACACAGATTAGCAACTCTTGTGCAGTTTACAGTTTGAGAGCATTATGGAGAGGAATTCAGGGGCTAGGGTAACTTTTCAGTAAGCATGTTAGGACCTAAACCAGTGATCTACTGAGCATTATGTTTCCTCTCATTAGTTGATATTTTATGGTGCTTTGAAGTTTACCAAGCACTCTGTATGCATTATCTCATAAAACAGAGTCTATTCTTTTATTCTGACCCTACCTTGATATGGGATTCTGCAAAATTAAGTCGTAGATTGCCATGCAACTCTCATGAATTTCCTTTGTGTAGATGGTTCTCCCACAAGGCCAACATGTTCTGCTAAATATAGGATTGGTGTTCTGCCTAAAAGAATTTAGATTTGTTATTTGTAGTAACCCTTTTTTTAGTGGCAAGCAACTGGAAATGGAGTAGATACCCATCAGTTGAAGAATAGGTGAATGCTATGGTATATGAATGTTATGGAATAGTATTGTTCTATAAGATATGATCAGCAGGATGATTTTAGAGAGGCTTGTAGAGACTTACATGAATAGATGCTAAGTGAAGTGAATAGAACCAATAGAATACTGTGTACAGCAACAATAAGATGATATAATGATCAATTCTGATGGACATGGTTTTTTTCATGAGGTGATTCAGACAATTTCCAATAGACTTGTGATGGAGAGAGCCATCTGCATCCAGAAAGAGAACTGTGGGGACTGAATGTGGATCATAACAGTATTTTCACCTTTTTTATTGTTTGCTTGTTTTTTGTTTTCTTTCTCATTTTTTTTTCCATTTTGATCTGATATTTCTTGTGCAGCATGATAAGTTTGGAAATCTGTATAGAAGATTAACATATATTGCTGCCTGGGAAGTGGTGTCTGGGGAAAGGACGGAGAAAAAATTGGAACACAAGTTTTTGCAAGAGTTAATGTTGAAAAAAAGTGAATGTTGAATACTATCTTTGCATGTATTTTGAAAATAAAAAGGTATTATTTTTAAAAAGAATCTAGATTCATATAAAGTTCTAAGATTTAAGAAATGAAAGAAATCTCATAAGTAACATATTAAAACCCTTTATTTTGCAAATAAGGAAGCCAGCATTTAGAGAAATCAAATATATTATTTAAGATGACTCAGAAAATTAGTGGCAGAACCAATCTAGAATCTAGATTTTTTGACTAATTCTTTTCCTACTGTAACTAAAAAAAATGGTTTTCTGAAAAAAGGTATTAGTTAGGAGCACTTTTCTAAAACTATTATCCTAATAAAACTGAATTATTTCTGGAAAATTAGGAGACATTTTGAGTAATGCATATTATCTTTAAACATCATATTTCTGGCATTTTAGAGGTACATGCTCAACTAATCAAACCCTGATCATGGTTATCCATTAATAAATAATACAAATAGAGAATGAAAGTTGGTAAACAAACCTTCCCTACAACTCCAAAGAAGTAATCATACTCAAATATACTCAATGACCCAGACATTGGAGTAATATCTTGGGTTAAAGGCAAAATGTACACATATATTTATTCTCCTAGATATAAAATGTTCACAATAGTTACATAGTTAAAGGAATATTGTGGAGGTGGTGCCTACTCTTTTATAAATTTGATTCATTCTATGAACAATCAACAAGCATTTCTTAAGCACTTACTATATAGCAGACACTGCTAGGCGTTAGGGATATATAAAGACAAAAATCAAAGAGACCCTGTCCTTAAGCAGTTCATATTCTCACTAAGAAGAATGGATGAAAGAACCAGTCTAACTTTATTTGGGTACTTATATCTTGTAAATAATACCTATAGGCTTTTCTCATTCTCTTCTGTTTCCTCTAACCCCTTTTCTCATTTCCTGCCATCTGCCCCTTGATATTCTGCTGTACAAAATTCTTCTTTGCTTAGTATTTGGTTTTCATGCATGCTTGGTTGAATGGATCTCACGGAATATTTCAGTTTTCAATTCTGTATTCTGTCTAAACCATAATCATAGCTGTTCAAGCCATCACTGGGTATTCAACACAATAACTCTTCAGGAAAGATTGAAGCATGGATATATATGGCTTTATGTGATCTAATTTTGCATAATGGTATCTATCTATATCTATCTATCTATCTATCTAAATGTGTGTGTTAACCCTCTTGAGTACTAATCAGTGTGAATATAGAAAGAGTATTAGATGAAGAATCATAAAATGGATTCTCATCCAGAACCCATCATTCATTAGCTTTGTAACTTTGGGTAATTCATTTCATTTCTCTGGGCCTTAATTTCTGCATCTCTATAATGGAACAATAAAGATTGCTCTGCTTGAATTTATTGTGAAGAAAAAAATGAAATGATTTATCTAGATTTGCTTTTGAAATAGAAAAGAATTCTACTAATTTTGATTTCATAGTTGATTATTTCTACTTTTTAATGATCCTGAAAAATACATAAGTTGACTATCAGAGGCTGCGGTAACATGGATGGAAGACATTCTAGAAATAAAAGACACAAATAAAGCTATATATCCATTTGAAATACATCTTGATATATAGTATTATACATTGGTCTAAACTTAACTTTTGCCAGACTGCTTTCTTGTTTTCTCTAAAGTTTATATCAAATAGTGACTAAGTCTTTACCCTAATGATTAGTTTTTCTACATTTGTCAAAATCTATGCTACTATATTTATTTGCTTCTGTAAATTCTGTATGCATATAATTTCATTGATCAACTTCTACAATATTTTACCAATACTAAGATTTTTTGATTACTACTGTTTTATAGTATAGTTAATGCTGTGGTACTGATGCCCATAGTCTTCTATAACTCTTTAAAATTTTATTTACATTAAATTTTTGAATTACGAAAATATTATTGACTTTTTGTTAGTCCAGAGGAATATTGGTTATTATAGTCTGTAATTCTATAATTTAATTTTGAGTAGTTTGATTTGTATGGACTTGAATTGGTAAATTACTTTAGATTGCAATGTTATTTACATTATGTTGGCATTGCTCAGTCATGAATAATTATTCAATTATTCTCCATATAGCTCCAATTATTCAGGCCTCTATTCTTTACCTTACATTCTGTATAAGTTCAGAATTTAAAAATGTAAAAATCAAGTTATATATGTCATGATTACTAAATTTGCACAGGAATAGTTAACATATTAGATTATTGATTCAAGATCCAAAAAGATCTTTGTAAGACAAGAATCAAATCAAAGTAACCTGAATTGAATAAGATAAAATTTAATATTGAAAAATGTAAAGTCTTTCCTTTTAATTTTAAGAAGGCAATTTCAAAAGTACAAAGTGTAGTAGACTGGTTTTTGACTATATTGACCAATTGCATAGTGTTTATAATGCATTAGTCCTTATATTTGAAAAAGTCACAACTATTCATTTCATCATTACTCAGTGCATGTTATACACTATTAGCAGGACCACAATAAATGTATGAAAGTTGTAGGAGGTTGAGGTGGTATAGAAACCAAAGTGTCAATCTCCAGTATAGACAGATTAAGAATGAGATTCCAAGGTGATAGAAGCAGAAATATGATGTGAGGTGGAGGGTGGGGGAAAGAGGGGACCAAAGAAGTTTGAGTCAAAATCATGGTGGAGCTGGGCAAGAGCTATGGAGACTGTTCACTGCTGAGATGAATTATTTGATAACAGTGATAGGGATTCTGTGACTTTTCTACTATCAGGTGGGAAAATGACTGAATTCAAAACTGAGTGAATATTATTATGAGAGGTCAGAATGGGTAATGATATCATTAATTTTAATAATAAAATTAATATCAAATAATTATTAATAAAATAGAAGTAATATATTAGTTTATATAAATCTATATAATTTTCAAGAGCCAGAATCATTAGAGAATGTTTGCCAGATAACAAAGGAAGAAAGGACATTTTCCTTCTGAGGTTGACATCATCAAAAGCTAGGAGATGAAAATGAGCTTGGGGTATATTGAGGTTTTAGGAGTGTGAACCTACCTGACCAGGGCTAATAGTTTGTATCAGGTAATGGGAGAAAATAATGTAAAATAGAACCAAATGGTGGACAGCCTTTAATGCCAATGTGAGAGTACTAGTTTTCTCCTGAGAACATCTGAAGCCACTGGCTTTTTGAACACAGAAGAATAATATGGTGAGAGCATTTTCTAGTAATGATATAGTGTTCTGCAAGATGGATTGGGTACAGAAGTGAGAGGAGAAACTAAAGGTAAGGATAACAGAACATTATTTTTCCAAGTCAGTCGTTAGAGTGTTTAAGGCCACCTAAGAGGTGGAGGCAATAAGAATGAAAAGGAGCAGCTGTGAAAGATATAAAAGAAGAAACAATGGGGTTTGGTAACAGAATAGATCTAGGGAACATAAAGGAGTACAGAGATAAAGGAATGGTACCCATAACACTGAGGTAAGGAGTACAGGTATTATCACCCCTATTTTATAGATGAAAAAGTAAAGACTCAGAGAGTTGATGTTTCTTGCCTGAATTCATATGTAACTATATGTTAGAGAAGTGGGACTTAAATCCAGAGCTTTTCCCACTCTGTCCAACATTCTTTGCATATCATATTTTTTTAACAGTTACAAGTTTTTGAGCTAGGGTAATTTTTTAAAATGGTGTTAACACTGGGTAACCGAGAGGAGAACCCCTGACTTGCACCAGCTATTGAGTCTACTGGTTATTGGTATTTTTTGGCCTTGATCTTAGCATTCATGAAAAACTAAATCTGTCAATTAACTTCTAGAGAAAAAATATTAATGGGAAATTTCAGAATGTAGATCTTAAAGGAATTCTTAGTTCAATGATAAGTATGCCAATTTTATTTAAGTTGAACTACCAAGAACATGGACCATGAAAAGAATCAACAGCTTACAAATCTATTAATAATGATATTCACAGAATTAAAATGGAATTCTTGACAATAATCCTAAATATAGAGGGAAAGAGATTGGGGGCAAGACCTATGATTTTGCTAATATAGAGAACTGTTAGACAAGGAAAGTCCTTTTAACAATACAGTTCATTACTTTCTCTGTAACCTTTAGTCTTAAGAAAGTTGCCTAGAACACTGTCTAGGACACAAAGGACACTTGGCCAAAGTTGCACAACCACTATGTATCAGAATCAAAAGCCTAGATCTTCTTGGCTCATCAGCCAGCTCTCCAGCTAGTACTCCAATTGCCTCCTATATATATATA
>JAJPUD010000987.1:395416-440459 GCA_023553655.1 Myrmecobius fasciatus | reverse complement strand
ATGTATATATATTTATATATATGTGTGTGTACATATATATATATATATAGTTGAAGAAATAGCAGGAATTTTGAGTAGAGATTCCCCCTCATATTTGAAGATATGGGATAGGAATTTGAATGAAAAGTCAAAGATAAAGATGCTGAAGTCATTTTCCCAGAAGTTGACACTGAAAGTGAGAGAGATTAACTACCTGAATAATATACCATATTTTAAAGAGCTATTTTATTGCAAAAAGTACATAGTATTATATGAACAAAAATTTTCCTATCTATATAAAGAGGTAATCCTGGGAGAGGATATAGAGTCAGCTCCTTCCTAAGATTTTTCTTCCACTTCAAATGGAACCCCAAGAAATTCAGTAAGGCCAACTGAAGAAATATGAACATGGGTAAGCCCTTCTGTTTTTTTTTTCCTTTAAGCTAGTAAGGTTATTCATATTTCTATGCTGCTCTAACCAAGCTTTAAGAACATTAGGGCAGGATAAGAGAAATCAGCTGCAGAAACCAAACCAAAACAAAACTAACAGACACAATGGCCCTTTAAAAATAATAAAATTAAATGGGACTAAATATATTATTATTATTACCTTATATTTTCATTAAATCAGTACCCTTACGCTCTAATGCTGATCATGCCATCTTTACAAAGAGATATAAAGGCCCTGATGGTTTATAATTGGTAAACATCCCATGATGCTTTTCATGAGAGGCAGGCTATTAACCCTAATGTCCTGGCAGGATTCCAGGTTAGTTAATTAAATCCCTCCTGTAGCTTTAAAACATACACTATTCTTTATCCTCAACTGTTGGATAGCTCTATTGAGTAACTAGATTTTACCTTAAAGGGAGCATCAATGATCTATCTATAGTGAATGAGTTGTCTGTGTAAAGGTATGTAATTGTTCATCATTGTAAAAATATATGCCTTATCCAAAGGACATGTAGCAGGTACCAAAAAATAAATATACATTGCATTAAAAGTAAATTTGGAATAAATATAGGGAAAAGAGGGAAGAAAAATATTTTTCAAGGTAGTAAGAGTAGATTAATTGCTGGATTTGGAGATAAGGCACCTCAATTTGAATCCTGGTCTGATATTAACCTCTTTCTCTTTCCACTTCTGGAACTTTCCTGTTGAGATAGCCTTTTATTTCCAAAGTACACTTGTGTTAAATCTTTTGATTGGTGTCTTCCCTATTAGAGTATGAACTCTTGAGAGCAGGGACCATCCCCCTTAACACCTAGCATTAAGCATGGTTAATGGCACAAAATGAAGCACTTAATAAATGATTATAGATTGATTTGACATGATAAAGAACATCAAATTAAAAATATGATTTTGTGCCCAAAGACACACTAAGTTAGCCTTTTTCAAATAGAGAAAACATAAATATATGATTCCAGGTTCTATTTATCTCATTCCTTCTGCGTCATCCACCACATTCAAATCCATTGCAACATCCTGTCAATTAAAACTCTAAAATATCTCAAACCCATTTTCCCCTTTCCAAGCTTTCTATGCAGTTGATTAGGTATTTACTGAATGAATGAAAGAAATGTTTAAAAAATACAGTTGAATGTGGCATTGTGCAAAAGTTTAAAGCTAACTATGCTTTATTGGCAGTCTCTATTAGCAACATTTTCATGTCAAGGAATAAAATTATCATTCTCAAGAAATGGTAGTCTTGATATATATCTTGATATATATATAGGGCAGGAAAAGTGAAAATACCAGTCTAGAGAATGAATTTTTTAATGAAGATATAACAATAATTGATGGACAAGAATGATAGTATATGAATGAGGAAGAGATGGAAAATGAAATCCTTCTCTTTTACAAATGTCCAGGTCCTTCTTTTTATAAGTGAGGAAATGATTTAGGAAGGATCATTTGAAATTTATCATTTTTGTTTATATATATATAGCTGAGGCAGTTGAGGTTAAGTGACTTGGCCAGGGTCACACTACTAGGAAGTATTAAGTGTCTGAGCCAGATTTGAACTCAGGTTCTCCTGACTTCAGAGTTGATGCTCTATCCATTGATAGAGCCACCTAGCTGCCCCTTTTTATTTATTTTTAATATGACAGTTAAGCAAAGAATAGCATGAAACTTAGTTGGGTACATATGTATAGGGGTGGCCATGTCTCAATGCTTTAATAGATTCAACTATTATTTTTAACATTTTTGTACCTCCATGAAAGTCTCCCTTTCTAACCCCACCTGATATGCTCTTATTTGTTATGAATGTATTAATTTCTATTGCATTGCAAAGTATAATTTAGCATTTTAGAATCAGAAGGGATGCTAAGAATCATCTAGTCAAAATCTTTTCTTTTACAGATAAAGGGAACAAAGGTCCAGAAAGTCTGAACAATTTCCTTGAGGTCACATGTCTAATTATGCGCATAACTGAGGTGACAATTCCAATCTCCTCTACACTGGTTCATTACTGTTTCTACTATACTATTACTGTTAACATTCCTTGTGTATCCTCATTTGTATGGTACCATCACCTCCATTAGTCTGCAAACTCCTTTAGTGTGAGGATCTTTATCTTCAATTTCCTTTCTAACCCTATATTCACAATGAGCACTCCACAAATGCTGTTGACTAAGTAATTACCTTCTAATGGCTTAGCAAATAGATATACATTTTTCTGGTTACATGCACACTGTATTTGTTCCCTTTCCCTCTGGCCTTTTTATGTAGAATGGTCACAGTACTTTAAACTTGTGACAAATTCAGCTATCACTGAATGAAGTGGAGTCTCCAGATCCAACCTACTTTATAGTTTAGAATCAGCAGGGTCCTTATCTTACCTTGATCTCCCAAATATACCACAAGAATATGGTAGCAAAGGGTTTTCAGATACAGCTATAATATCCATGCTTTACTGTTTACATGCTTTCTATAACAGCTGGAAAAAAACTGTCTTGAAAATATTAGAGATTCAATTAATGGATTTAAAATTTGCTGGCTTTGACCTCATTTCTTCTGCATGAGGAACTAAAAGTCTTCCCATGGTGGTTTTAAACTACCAACCAGTTTACCAGTTTAGATTTTTGTCAGAGTTCTTTACACTGTCTTTTTAATTTGTAGGAAAAGTATTCATTAATCAGGGAAGTTGGGCCATTTTGGTCTACTCCATGAGACATCTTAGAAACATGGGATATATGGATAGAAAAAGAATGTAGAGAGATAAGGGATTTGTGGTGGAGAAAAATGCCATGTATAGAGATGCAGTGCTTTATGTGCAATTTGTTAATGCCATGAGTGTTCACTTACATTTCTCACTGGAAGGCATAAAACTAATTGCTTATGTACATGTTTTAACCAGAAAACTGTACTGGCAGAAAGCTAATGCCTGAGGATATTTGTATCCACAAACCTTAGTGAAGTTAACGGGATCAGTAGTTCCAGTCAGAGTAAAAGCATAAGTAATATAGCTCATGCCTTTAAAGGTTTCTTCAATTTTTAGAAATTGTAAGAGACTATTTTTTGAATTCTTTATTTAGGTAAAACTGGCCTGAAATGTACCAAATGTTTTTTTTTTTTTTTTTAAATAACCACAGCTTGCTTCGTGTGTGTACATTTGCATATCTTATACATATATGTATATATATGAAAAATGAATGCATTATAGGAGATTTCAGGCTCTTTCTTTAAATTTAGGGAAGAATAAAAAATCACTATTTTTTTTATTTAAAAAAAGCATGTGTTTTCTGAGTAAACTTACAGAATTGAAATGAGAAATTAAGAAAGACTTTCAAAGTGTTTTTTTTTTCCCAAAGTAATGGCTATTGTTAGAAGTAATCCATCTCAAAAACTTGTTGCTTAATAATTTGGCTAATTTATTTTTACAATCCCTACTTTAAAAAAATTTAAAAATATGATAGCAATTAGTACATTAAAATTTGATGAGCATAGATATATATATATGTGAAGAAAATATTTAAAATTAGAAACTGATATGTGGTTTTATATATGTGTTTATATATATATACACATATACATATCTATAGTAGAAAAAAGTATTAATTAAGCAGGGAAGTTGGGCAATTTTTTGTATATATACATATACGTATAAATTAATTACTATAACAATATTAAACAATAAAATATATAAAAATACATATATTTAATTGGTTAAAAAATACTGTTCTCCAGAGAATAGTACATTTTAGCCAATTAAATATATAGCAACAATCTACTATAGCATTTTGCTAACAATAGATAAGGCAGGAGAAACCCTGGCTGAAATTTTCTTTGCTTACTCTATTAGACTATTACATATTGTTTATAATATACAGAGAACATGATTTTTTTTTAAATTTTGCTGAGGCAATTGGGGTTAAGTGGAACATGATATTTTCAAAGAAAGCTATTTTAACTCAAAATAAATGGTAGTAGAGAAGGAAGTTCATTGTTCTTATGATGCTCAATTTTTCATATTTTCCGGAAAGTAACACCAATAAATCTAAGTGTAGCTATATAAGTGTCACTCCACAGTTACCTAGTAGAGAGCATCCTCAAGCAAAAGACACTTTAGCAAATTCTAAAGTTATAAACACCCATCTGACCTACCAGGAAAGTCTGTTCTTAGAAAGTGCCCCCATGTGGTTTGGGACATTGACCAATCCTAGGTATGTCTCAGAAGAGATAAGAATAAAATAAGCTTCATTAGAAGTAATGTATTAATGTGCCTAGAGTGCCAATTTCAGATCCATTTAGGTCTAAGTCTGATTTTGCCATATTCTGGTTCTAACTTTGGAAAGGTCATTTAACTTATCTGCACTAGGTAATCTTTAAGACTAATTGAAGATCTTTTCAACAATAAGGTGATACAGGCCAATTCCAATGGATGGAGATTGCATCCAGAAAGAGGACTGCAGGGACTGAATGTGAATCACAATATAGTACTTTTATCTTTTTTTGTTGTTTTTTTTTGCTTGATTTTTGTTTTCTTCCTCATTTTTTATCTGATTTTTCTTGTGCAGCATGATAAATTTGGAAATATGTATAGAAGAATTGCACATCCTTAACATATATTAGATTACTTGCCATCTAGGGGAGGGAATGTGGGGAAGAGGGGAAAAAATGGAACATAAGGTTTTGCAAGGGTAAATGTTGAAACCACGTTTGCATTTATTTTGAAAATAAAAATGCTTTGGTTAAAAAAAAATAATTGCAGAGAAGTTGAGGCCCACATTGGGAAAGGAGTTTTTCTTATCACATTATGTCAATAAAATCATAGGCCCAGGCCTTATCTTTAGTTTTTTCTTAGTATATGTCATTAGAAGGATAATAATAGACTTACATCAATGAAATATATAATATTGTCTCAAGCACTAATCCCAAAGTATTAAATTTGAATGGACTGACTTCATTTTTATGGTCATATTTATAAGGAGTTTTCTAGTTACACAGTGATTCATATAGTTTTATTTAATCATTTAGCAGGAAGGTGGCATGATGGATAGAATCATGCAAGTAGCAATTCAGACAATAAGGACTGATAGCCTTCATCTCATAGGAGGGAATAGAGTTGGTAATGCTAGCATGTCAGATGGGTTCAGGGTGGCCTCCTAGGAATTGAATGGGGAAGAAAAGGGTGCCTGTGGTGGTGACATGCCTTCCTGATGTTTAGTAACATCTCAAACTGGGAGGACTTTAAATGCTAATTATTCATTATTTTATGAATGAGCACACCATATCCCCCAAAGGGAAGTGACCTGCCCAGTATTTAAACCTAGGGTTTTTGCAAGCAAATCCCACACTCTTGTCAGTGCTGCACAGACAAGTGTCAATATAGTTTAAACTTGCCATAGACACTACTCCTAGCAACCTCTTTTTTTGAAGATATGAAGAGTACTTGTTGGGGAAGCCAGTCTTATCTAGGAATAGTACATCATGTCTCTAGCAGAATGGGACTTCTGGCCCTGAATTTAGAAATGAGCTTATACTGTTTCTTTTTCTTTCCTTCCTTCCTTCCTTCCTTCCTTCCTTCCTTCCTTCCTTCCTTCCTTTTTTCTTTCCTTCCTTCTTTCCTTCTGTCCTTCCTTCCTCCTTCCCTTCCTCTCTTCCTTCTTTCTTTCCTTCTTTCCTCCTTCCCTTCCTTCCTCCTTCCCTCTCTCCCCACTCCTTCCTTTATCCTTCTGTCCCAGAAAGGGGCTTATACTTTGAACTTGTACCACATGTTCAGAAAGATATGGTACCTCTGTTTTATGCACTATCTCTTGGAGGACATAGAAATACATTCAGTTTTCATTACAATTAGCGTATTCATTTAGGAGAAGTTCATCTTCAAACTGATTGTGGATTTGACTTAGCTTGCTCATATTATGTAATATTTTTGAACTTAGTATTTGTTTCATGTTTAATTAAAAGCCATAAACAATACTTAGAATTATAATTTCTGTAGCCTTCAGACTCTGTACACATAAAGTAAGAATTTACAAGCCAAGTCACAGACTTCTGCACTTCATTCTTTACCAAGATTATACCTACATTTAGATAAAGAGGCTATTATCAGTCTAGTTTTATTTGATTTGGTTTAACCACATTCATTCAATTGTGGTGAGAAACTGACCAAGCACACAATTATTCAGCGGCCATAAGGGGAGCCAGTCAGCCAATAGTTAATCAACAAGCATTTATTAAAAGTGCTACGTGCCAGGGACTATGCTGAGCACTTGGGGCACTATGTTAAGCATGGGTTAGTATGAAATTATGCTCAAGTAAATCTATCATGTAAGAAACATTCAGTATTATGCCTTTTGACTAGAGTCTCTGAGAAACAAATTTATTATTTTCTAACTATACATCTGCTTAGAGAGAACCAGAGAATAAAACTTCTTCTTCTTTGTTAATACTCTGTCTTAAATCATGACTCCTTATATTTTTAGACCTTCAGGAGACAAAAAAAGATAAAATTCTAGAATAAAATAAAACAAAAGGTTCTTAGTTTAGTATTTTAATCAAGCATTTATTTATCTATTTATCCATCTATTTGTCTATTTAATTAGTAGCAAACATAAAACAAAACTCTATCTATGCTAACATTTAACCTTCATTTCACTTTTCCCTACTTCTCTTGACTTTCTGAACTTTGTTACCATGCTTCTTTTCCTAACCTTCCCTTCCTCTCCTCATTCTTCTTCAGACTTATGTTTTGTCTTCCTTGATTAGAATACAAGCACTGGAGGAAACTGACTTACCCTCCCTTTTTGGGGGGGGGGGTTAGTTTTTTTTGCTTGCATTGGTATTTCTGACTTTTAGCACCTTGAGGCACATAGTAAGTGCTTAAACATACTTGTAATTTTAATTATGTTTGTAGATTTATCCTTCTAGATAATCAATGTTTCTGGAAAAACAAATTAAGGATAAAATATCAAGTCCCATGATAGAGGCAAAAAGGTTTACTTTGGTTAACAAAAAGTTGTACTCTTAAGTATGCCTCATTTATTCTTGCCAAGGGTAGACCTGAGATACTGCTAACTGAATTAAACACAGTTTTTAGTCTGTCACAAAGAAAACTTTAGAATACTTGTCTCCTTATCAATAAAATTCTGTTGTAGAGACAATTATTATTCAACTTCATCTCACTCAAATATGACTAAACTTCAGAAAAATTCTTTAAAAACATTTTTAAATCTTTCTAAAAGTCTAGTATAGGGGCATGTTATTATACTTCCATGCTATTATCTTTTACCTTTGCCATCTTATCAAAAGATGTATTCAATCAGTCAGTCACTAAGCATTTATTTAAAAACTTACTATGTGCCAGTCATAACACTAAAAACTGGGAATATCAAAAAGGGGGGACCCCCACAATCCACTTTTTGGATGTTTCAGTTCCTATCAGAGTAAAGCTTCGTGGATGTTTCAGTTCCTCCCAGAAGTAAAGTATTAGTAAATTTATGGTTTCAAAAGGATTCTGCATGTACTGTACTGGTACTAGCTGTACTTGTGAATTTTAAAGGTGCTGCTTTCACACAATCATTTTTTTTTTACTTTTGTACACAGAAATAAGTTCACAAAGTCAAATTATAATATTTTACAGAGCTGAAATGTCTTAAGATGTCTTCAGAATGAGGATTCCAGCTCCAAGTTAGAATAATTCCCGAACTATACAAAATAAATACCCTATTTGTCAGGGAACCACGGCTTGCAAGGGTTCTATGACCTCTGACATAAGGATACTGGGGGGAATAGGTCCACTTCCTAAGATGTTGTCAAAATCACAGGTAATTCTTCTGATAAAGTCTTCACTTCTTAGACCTTTGTTGTTTTCTATGGCTAAAAAAGCATTTACAATAACCTAGGGCAAAAAACTTTCTCTAAGACATCCATCCATCCATCCATCCACCACAGAGTAACACAAATTTAGACACAGAAAAAAAAATGATTCAGATAATCAGATGGTCCAAGGCTTCACTTCTCTGCAATTAAATGATTTAACCCTGACTCTTTTTGCTTTTTCCTTCAGCCATAACACTCAGGCCTATAGTTACAGTAAAAAGGAGTATAGTAAGGAACATGACCTCAGAGGCCTGGCTTTCTTCTATTTCTATAGGCTGTCCACAGGCAGCCTCACGATAGAAAGTAATGTTCTGGTTAGGGCTGTTGGCAGCAGATTCTCCTTCCCCTTGTCACAGCTCAAAGGCTCTACCTCTTTGACCTTGAAAATATCATTCACATTTAGTCCAACAAGATTTGTTAAATACCTTCTGTGTGCATGGAACTCTCCTAGGCAATAGGGATGAGGAATTAAAACAAATAAAACAAACAAGCAAACAAACAAACCCACCTGTTCTCAAGTAATTTAATAATCTCCAAGTACTGAAATTCCTGAATCTGTCTTGTTTCTTTGTTCCACTGTTCAGTCAACTCGATGAAAACAGTTTCCATATGATCCTATTTCTTTCAAGCCAAATGATTTTAGCTTCTCAATATCAAGTGACCTTAAAAAATGCTTGGTATACTTTATATATATTTTACTTGCCCAACATTTTAAATCTTTTGTATCATTTAGAATTATATATATATTTTTTTATTTTATTTGCATAACATATGTGTGGGTAATTCTTCAACAATAACCCTTACATAGCTTTCCGTTACAAATTTTCCCCCCAACTTCCCCACCCCTTCCCTAGATGGCAGGATATCCACTACATGTTAATTATGTTAAAATATTGGCAAATCGAATATATGTATACATATTTCCAAACTTATCATTGTTGTGCAAGAAAAATCTTATCTACACAAACGATATATCAGATAAAGGAAACACAATGTAAGCAAACATCAATCAAGGAGTTTGAGAATGTTATGTTGTGGTCCACATTTCGCATCCCTCTCTCTGGGTGTATATGGCTTTCTTCAGTGAACAATTGGAGGTGGTTTGAAACATATCATTGTTGAAGAGAGCCATGTCCATCAGAATTAATTGTCATATAGTACTGTTGTTGCCGTGTATAATGATCTCCTGGTTCTGCTCATTTCACTCAGCATCAGTTCATGTAAGTCTCTCCAGGCCTCTCCGAAATCATCTTGCTGGTCATTTCTTACAGAACAATAATATTCCATAATATAGAATTATATATTTTTAATCATAGCATTCATAGCTCATAGAAGTTCAGAGCGCTCAGATTTTTATTATTTCTGGCTTATTGATGAAGGGAATTAAACAGGGAGTGGGTAAATGACCTTTGACCAACAAAGCTGAGGATTAAAAATCTGCTAGGATCCTGAATTGTTTCTTAGCCCACTGTGTCCCTTCTTTCCGTCTTCCTTCCCTGCTTGATCCCTTGATTCTTGTGAAGGACAGGGATAGTAGTGGTACTGAATATTTTCTTTTCCTTGAAAAAAATCACAATAAAGACATAAGAAATAAATGAAAATAAATACACATTTGGCCCTTATTGCCTGTGAAAAACCTAAACTTCCATATTTTCTATGTGGAAAAAATTATAATTTATAATCACCCTCAGTAAATTTTGCTAAACCATGTTACCACCTGATGTCACTATCTTCTTTTATGTTATATGCTCCTAATTCTTGAAGGGTTCTAATAGTGATTTCTTGTGAATTTTTATGAATTGTAGAATTTTTGTTTTCTAAATGAAACAATGCCCCCTGGTGCTCCAGGATACAAAGGGTTTTATTTTACATTTTTAGTTTAAAAGAATTAAAAAAAATCAGTCTGACCTTTTTTTCACATTACACAGATACCAAACTGTGTTGGGCAATATGCACTTGGAATCTGTCACATTTTCACTCAGAGAAGTGAGACTAGAGTAGCTCTTTAAGCCTCAGCAGCCAAAAAAGAAAATAGCAGCCTAATAACAGCTTATTTGAAAGGAGAAATTCATTGGTTTAGTCTGGCTAAAATAAACACATAGTGTAGGAAAGGAAACACAAGTGATTGCTTGGGAAAGAAAATCATATTGCTGAATTTGACATTAGGAAAAAGTGAAATGAAAACTTTTGGTTTTGTTGAAGGACATAACCTAAAAGGCATACAAAAAAAAAAAAAAGACATTGTAGATGAGAGAAAAAATGTCATTTAAAAAACATTAAAGATATTAAGTTGTTTTTTGTTTTTTTGTTTTATTTTTTTAATAGTCATTAACTAACTCTGGATCCAGAGACCTGATAAAAGCCAGATCATTTGGCTTCTCTGGGCATCAGTTTATTAAAAAAAAAACCAAATAGCTGGATTAAATAATTTTTAAAGTTCATTCCTTTGAGCTCTAAACCTCAATGATTCCATGAAAATCAGATAAACATACCTCATGGAGCCAAGACAACTTCCTTGTAGTGCCACTGACTTGAATGTAGTGGTCAAAATATTTTTTGTTTGTTTTTTAGTCTTATCTGTGTGATCATGCCTCTTGCCTTGAGCTATGTTGTCAAGATCACAGGTACTACTTCTGATCAGGTCTTTCCTTCCTAGACCTTTGCTATTTTCTATGACTAGAACATTAAGGACATCAATATAGACAAATATTTCATAAAATGATATTCTTTGTTGCTTTGGAGCATAAGGTGGGGTCAACTCTTTTATTTATTTCTTTAAGGAAACCCATAAATCATCTGTCCAATTAGCATCAACTTCATTATATTTTCTGGATTCATTTATATGGAGATTATTAATAATGCTATGGTTCAGTTTTTATTATTCATTTTATTGCAGGACAAAGAAGCTAAGTTTATGAGTTCTATGTTTTGTTATGTCATCAGTTGATTGCTTGACAAAGAACTCATGTTTTTAGTTCCAACATTTTTTTTTTTTTTGCTGAGGCAATTGGGGTTAAGTGACTTGCCTAGGGTCACACAGCTAGGGAATGTTAAGTGTCTGAGACCAGATTTGAACCCAGGTCCTCCTGACTTCAGGGCTGGTGCTCTATCCACTGCGCCACCTAGCTGCCCCTAGTTCCAACATTTAAACTAGTTTTATGGGTGGTCTAAAATGGAACTTTGAAAATGAAACTTGAGAAAAATGAAGAGAATGGTTGTATCTGACCAAGTCTAAAAATGGTTACTGTTGCTCTGCCATCATTTTTTTAAATGTACTTGAGCTCAATTCTCAAGATATCTCAAAAAAAGAGAATATCTGTAAAGAATGGAAAAGGTGATATTACAAAATAAAGGCAGTTGAGGAGGTAACAGAAACTACTGATTTATACTCCTTTCTTTTTTTTAATTGATATTCCATTGCCTTCATTTATAAATGCACCCCGTCCCCCCATTTCCTGTAGCAAAGAATAAAGAAGAAATGAAACAAAACAAAGCAAAACTGATATTTCAGCAAAACCAGTTAACAGTGATCATGTCTGACAGTATATTGTAGTATTCTACATCCATACCTCTACATTTATGCAATAAAGAAAAATTTTCTCAAGTCTTCTCTAGAGGCAAAGAGGGTCATAGTAATTATACAACAATTTTATTTCTTATGAAAAAGGTACTACTAGCTATAGTTCAATATCAATGAATTTATAATTGAATTAAGGGCATATTCTATGCCTGTAACAGTACTATAATTTTTTCTATATATAGGACTTTTATTTCTGTCTTTGATCTTTTTTAGGATGTATGACTAGCAGCGGGTTATAACCATTTCAGTCTTTTCTTTTTCTTAAAATTGAAAATTGCTTTCCAGAATGCTTAGATATATTGACAGTTCCTCTAAGCATACATTAGGATTCCTGATTTCCAAAAACTCCTCCACGCTTGACTAATAAAATCTTTTGTCATTTTTGTCAGTTGGCTGGGTATGAGTTAAAACCTTAGGGTTTTTATGTTATTACTGATTTGAACTAATCTTTCATATGGTTATCAGTAGTTTACAATTTCACTTTTAAAAATCATATGTTTATATCATTTGACCACTACTCTGGGGAGGAGGGGATGACTCATTATTATATAATTACATTAATCTATATATCTTGTATACCAGAAATATCTGAAACAAATACTTTTCTCCCTATAATTAATGAATTACTATTTTATGCTAAATGTGCTGACTTTGCACAAAACCTTTTCAAGTTCATATAATCAAATGGATTTGTCTAATGTTTATAATCTTCTCTATCCTTGCTTGAGTAAGAATCCTTTACCTAGCCAGATTGTGAAAGTCAGAGTTGAGATATATATATGTATATGTGTGTATATGAATGTGTCTGTATAGAAATGTGTTACATATATACACACATGTATGTGGGTGTATTTATATACATGTGTGTACACATATATCCATAAACATATATCTATCTTAACCTTTTACATTCAGGGCATAATTCCATTTTGAGCTTTTTGTGGTATATGGTATAAACTGTTGCTCTAAATCTAATTTCTGTCAGATGGCTTTCTAAATTTCCCAGAAACTGATGAGTTCCTCCTGAAGTAGTTTACATTCTCAAGTTTAGGCAACGCAAGGCTATTGAATTGAATTCTTTCAGATTCTTCTTCATCTAGCATATACTGATCTATTTTTCTATTTTTTTCCCCACATTACCAGTTTTGATGATTACAATTTTATAATATAATTTGAAACCTAAAACTGAAATTCCCTCTTCATTTCTATCTCACCTTCTGTGACTAAAAATATTCCTTGTTTGAGTCTACTTATGAAGTTAGAGATAGTGAGCCAGACTTCTTTGGACAGCAAACCAGGATAGCTTTGTGACATAATGATACTAGAACAGGTTACCCAATGTTCATGTGCATCCTTCAAAGATAAAAGATTTCTTTAAAAAGTTATGGAATAGTGATTATTAGCAGGAGAATTATATTTCTAAACTTAGTTCATTCATTACAGGTCAGATGAATTTTTTAACTAAGTTCAGAGACAAAGAGTTAAGCAGTAAAAAGACAGAATCATTTAATATACTGAAAAGAAGATCAATTTTTTAAAATCTGGTTATTTCACTACCATACTAATTTTGCTACAACTTTATTGAAAAAATTCTATCAATATGAATTAATTATGTTGTTTTAGAGTTTGCTTTCTCTATGCGATATCCCCTCCATGGGGAGTTCAGTTCACATCTGAAAAAAGAATAAGATAGACTTTTCTTTCTTAATTTTTGATATTGTTATACTTTCTAGATATTTTTTATATTTATCTGTTCTCATTCAAGAGAATTCACTTGTAAAACCAGAATAACTTTCTCTTTTACCTTCCTCTTTGGTATTTTATTTATGACATTATATTTTCTGATATTAAATTGTTTAAAATCTTTCCATTATGATCTATTAATTCAGATTTTTTTTTAATTTTATGTAGTTCATTTTGTCAAATTTTTTTTTGTTTTCTTTACATATATTTGTATATAGTAGGTTATAATAATTTTTATTTCTTCAAAATTATGACTTTGCCTTTTTGTAATTTGGAAATTTAGTTTTTCTCTTTTTTATGGTTGGCTAAAAGCATATCACTTTTGTTAGCTTTTTAAAAATGATATTTTCATATCATTTCTATTAGCTTTTTGTTTCTAACAATTTTCTTTTCTAGCTCTTTACATTTCCTTTTTCTGTGCTCATTTTGCTTTTTAATTGCCTATTCAATTCACTAATGCCCTATCTTTGTATTGCTTTAATGTGTGTTCTTAGAAATATAAAATGTTTCCTCTTTTTATTTGCATCCCTAGAATTCTAGTTTGTTGGTATTATCTTTCACACAATTATTAAGTGTTTTTGTGATTTATATATGATAAACTCATAATTTAGGATATGTCTTTTTTTTAATACTCTGTGTAAATTGCTTTTTTAAATGTTAATGATCCTTAAAGCATGGGCTTGATATTTTTTTGATATTTGTTTACAATTTCTCTATGGGCTATTATATGGCAATTTTTTTCAAAAGTATTTTGTGTACAGAAAAAGGTGCATATTTTTTAATGTTATCTTTCAGAAGATACCATTAGTCTTTCAGATATAACTTTTCCAGCAGTTTATTCAGTTCTATACTGCCAACTATGACAAATGAACACTGAAGTCCTCTACAATTATTGGGCTACTGTCTTTGTCTTTTTGCAATTTGGTTCACTGTTCCTTTATATATTTAGATGGTATGTCATTTTGTCTGTATATTTAGTATTGATATTGTTTCATTGTATATGATGGTCCTAGAAGGAGAGCACTTGAAACTATGCCCTAATTATGCCCTAAAGATCACTTAAAGAATTATTTTTTACTTCATTTCCCTGGTTTTCCTGAAATCAATTTCAGTATTTAAACAGCTGTTATTGAATTACTTCTACTATAATAGAATTTTATTGTGTGTTTGAAATTATTGCTTTGTTTTGCATCACATGGGCAGTAGAAACATAGTTAAAGGGAGGAGATTAAGTCTTTATTAGTGTTCTCATGTGTATCTATCAAGAACCTTAACTTTTCATTTCAATTATATATTTCTTTTTACTAGAAATATATAATTTTCTTCCTAATTCACATTGTATTTGTGTTTGTAGCATCAAGAGGCTCATTTTAATTTCAACATGTGGGTAGATTTTGCCATTCTGGGCTCATATGTTAATGTCCCTGCGTTTTTGTTTTAACATCATATGTTGCCTTTTGCATTTGTATAAAAGCACTCACATGTCAGTTCATAGGCAGACAATAACCAGTTTTGTCTCTTAATTAGAAAAGAGAATAAAGCTGTTTAGGGGTATCAATAAAATGACAGATGTATCATTAGCAGAAGGCTACGGTGGATCAGTTCTTGCAAATACTTGGATTAGAATTAATAGAAATTTCTACACACATATTTCAATGGAGAATTATGGTGCTTACTGCCATGGTTTAGTGCAGTGAACATGGAAAAATAATTACACCCTGAAATTTTTGAAGAGAACAGTTATGAATTAAGGACTTCAAGAATTCAACTAAAAGATAAAATTAAGCATAATAAAAAATAGAAAAAGGTAAATGAGCTTACATTCATATGGTGTTCTAAGGATTATGAAATACTTTCTCACAACACTGTGAGCTTCTTAGTATGAGGATTTTTACCTCAATTTTATAGAAGAAATTGAGTTTCAGTTATATAAGATGACTTATGTCACACAATCAGCAAACATAAGAATTGGGACTTGAACCCAATATTGAAAGGATTTACTTACATTTGTAGTATTTATTGGTAGTAACTATTGAAGATGAATATGAAGTTATATTTTCAAAAAACAAATAATTCTCTAAACAAAAATTAAGTACTTGTGCAGCACTCTGTGCTGGGGAATGCTGAACACTAAATTCAGATCAGGCAAGACCTCTGGCTTCATAATGCCTAAACAGTGCAGCACAAGCATAAGAAAAAATGTAAATAACTGGAATACATAGTATTATATAATAAGTAAATTAAAAAGTCATAAAATGGAATATTTGAAGTTTGAGAATGAAAATTCTTCCCAATTAAATATCATAAAAGTTTTTGGAGGAAACATTTAATGGAATTTAGGGGATTGCTAAGTAAGAAAAAGAGGGTGCCCTAAGCTCAGAGAACATGAACACAATTGAACACAGATCAGTCTGGAGACAGAATAATCCAAATTGATTCAAATGTAAAATCTATGTAAGACAATGATATGAGATGAGAGGAGAGTGCTGAGTTGTGGAAGTCCTTCCATTTGGGGCCAGGGAGTTTATCCAGTAGGCAATAGAAAAAAAAAGTTAAAAATGTTTGAGCAGAGGAATGTTAACCAAATAAAAGTTTAAGAAATTCATTCTAGTAGAATATAAAGAATTATAAGAATAAGAAAATGAAGCCAGCAAGACCCAATAAAAGATTATTCAGAGACAAAGTAGTATTGTAATAAGAGTGATCCACTTGGAGTTAGGAAAAAACTGGCTTTTAATTTCAATTCCAACTGTATGAACATGGCCAAATCATTTGTCTGGAGCTTCAGTTTTCCTTTGACAAAATGGGAACTGAAATACTTGCAATACCTTCCTATCTTTGCCAAATTTAAATATAAAATGGAATTATTAATGAAATGTCCTAGGAAGATAGTGAGAGTCTATGTTAGGGTGGTGGTAGTAGAAATGAAAATGGGAAAGAAGTAAGAGATGTTGCTAAAGTGAAATTGACAGGACTTGTTAACTTGTTAATATTTTCTTAACACAGGAGACATAGTGAATGGTGGTGCAAGAGACAGATATAATGATCATGAAATGAGTTAGATTATCCAACATTTATTACCTAAATGATTATCACAGTATGATAAGGGAGTCGGTCAGTCAACAAATATTGTTTGAATATCTACTATGTACTAGGCACTATGCTAGCTCTGGGGATATAAAGAATGACAAAAGAAAGTCCCTGTTCTAAAGGAAGTAACAGTGAAGGAGACAGTATACCAACAACTATGAGATAATTATCTATGCTGGATGAATTAGGGATAATTAACAGAGGAAAAGCATTGGAATTAAGGGGAATAGAGAAAGGCTACCTGTATATGGTAGCATTTTAATTGGGGCTTAAAGGAAGCCAAGGAAGTAGGAGATAGAGGTGGAGATGGAACACATTACAGTCACAGTGAACAGACAATAAAAAATGCCCAGATTTAAGAGAGAGATTATCTTATTCAAGTAAGTGTAAAATAGGAACATCCTTGGATTGTAGGATACGTGAGACATGCTGGGCCTAAAATTTAATAAGACTGAAAGGAAAAGAGTTATGAAGGCCTTAGAATGCCATGTAAAGGTCTTATATTTGATCCTGGTGATGATACAAGGAACAAGGTTTTTCCATTGAGAAATACCTACATTAAAGTATTAAGAAGAGGGGATAGGTTTATTAAGAAAATTTTAATGTCTTTAATCCAACAATGTTAACATTCTTTAGTAAAATAATCATTGCTGTAAAAATTTATTTGATCATTTCAGAATTTGGGTAAACCATATGGAGTCATATTTAGATAAAGAAACAACCCTAAAAACTTCAAATGACCTGATATTTTGTCCAAAATATAATATTTACAAGCCTAGTGATTTTCAATAAGTCTGTGATATAGTTTCATTATTGTCAAGATGAATTAGATAGTAACCTATCAAAAGAAAGCATAATTAGTGCTATTTATATTATAAATGCTTTCTGATACAAGTTCTACTATTGATCTGCTTTAATTATAATAAAAGTATTCATAAGTTTTTTTTTTAATTAAAAAGATGCATTGGGAAGATAACTAGGATTCCACAGCAACATTGGTAGAATGCAAGAGGGAAAAGAATCACTTCTGATTGGAGAATTGTTTATTAGAAGCAAAATATATTATAGTAATATCTTACTTATCTAATAGTCTGAGTTAATACATTATAGTAATACTGTGTTTATCTAATGGTCAGAGTTCTAGCATCTTCAACACCAAAGCAAAGTTGCAATCCTAAAAATAGAAATAATAACAGTTAACATTTATCTAGCACTTACTATGTGTCATGCACTTTTCAATTCTTATCTCATTTGATCTTCACAAGAACCCCTGAAGTTAGTTACTGTTATTCTCATTTTTTTCCAGATGAGGAAACTTAGGCAAACAAGTGTTAAGTGACTTTACCCATGTCACACAGCTAATAAGTATCTGAGATCAAATATGAACATGTCTTTCCAACTGCAGTCCCAGCACTCTATCCACTGTACTATCTAACAACCCACTCGTACCTATAGAGTGTTTTAAATTTTACAAAGCACTTCTCTCAGAAGAGACCTCGAATATAGGTGGCACATTTATTATCTTTGTTTTATAGATAAAGAACATTGAGGCACAGAATATAGATAATTTTGTTCAAGGTCATCACAATAAGGGTTGGCTCTAGTATATGAACGCTGGTCTTCTCACTTGAAGTCCAGTATCCTTTCCCCACTGAGAATAATGTTGCTGTTAGAATTAGATACATCATAAGCAGAGAAAATTGGCAACCAACAATGAGAAAAAACAGAAAAAATTCTAACTAGAAAAACAGCAGAATAAGATCATTTAATACATAGACAAGCTATGATAACTGGGTGGTGCAGGTGGCAGGGGGGTCCTGTTGGTGATAGGAGAAGAATACCATAGAGGAAACAGCCCTGATTTGAAGATCAGAAGAGCTCAGTTCAAGCACCACTCTGTAAATTGCTATATCACCCTAGCCAGTTTCTTCATTTCCGCAACCTCAGTTTTCTTACCTAAGGGCCCATACAGTTCTAGATCACTGATGCTGTGACTGGACATACATTTGGAGCTGGAGAGGGAAATTTATAAAAAAAAAATAATAGAAGTTAATCCAGGTGAAAAGTTTCTCTGCTTTAGGGAGATCTGGTAGCACAAAATAGAAAGATGAATTTGCAGGGCACAAGGAAACATGGAAATAATAAATATTGATATCTATCTGCATATTATATAGAATTCAAGGATAAGGATACAGGCACAAAACCTATGATGTCAGTAATAAAATAATCACATAGCTGCTAAACAAAACTAAGCTTTTCCAGCACTAAATTAATTGCTTTATGTCAATTCTTCCTAGTAAATGCAAATTTTATCAAGTCATTTAGGTTGACAATAAAATATTTTTTACTGTCCATCATCCACCTCTTTGATAATATCTACTAGATGCCAAAACCAAGCACAATTCATTTAACTCCATGAAAGAGTAAAAAATCAGCCAAACCAATTCTTTGGCATCAATGTTGATAAATATTGGCTGCATTTTAAATTTTTAGCCTTTTTTGATGTGTAACTAGACACAGCTTATAGTACATTTTGCAGCGGAACTCAAAAATGTGATCATTATTTTAAAGACTATTTCATGCTTCTTGAAAACTTTCTGAGGCTCTACAAATCTACAGATCTATCTCCTTATTCAGAATTCCTCTGAAAATAGATGTTGCAGAATCTCTGAATCATATTCATTCTGCTAGCCTGTGTGTTATGACTAAATATTAAATGCTGATCAATGTATCAGCATTTTCTGTCAACAAATAATGAACATTTTTCTGTTTATAATTCAGTTCCAAAAGTTAAATGTTAATTTTAAAAGCCTTGAACAAAGGTGTTTCCTTTGGATCAACTCAACTTGACAAAACTTGCAAATAGATTTGTCTATCAGTCATTATTTGTTACGATCTCATAACTTACTAGTGATCAAGATATGCTCTACAAGATGAATTATTTCTGTGCCTGTGTTTGTACTTAATATGGCATTTAATGAATCATGATGCCAGCTTATGAATTTAGAGAAAGCTTTCTTCAGAGAGTTAACTGACATTAGTAAATATACAATAGATGGCCCATCCACTTGATTATCTTACCAGACTAGATAAGGGGTTCAGGTTTAGAGAAGATGAGTTCGACTTGCCCGTAAGACACAGAAGTGAAGCTATCTAACAGGAGATTAGAAATATTGGACTTGAGTTCAGAAGAGAAATGAGGGTTAGATACAGAGATTTGGGAGTCATTTGCCTCAGTGAATTGTGAGTTATAAAACCTGAATTCTAATGCTTGCTCTGTCATTAGATCTGTGCCCATGTAAGTTAAACTTCTCTGGATCTGAATTTTATTTTTTTTAATCTCTTAAATAAGAGACTTAAAGCAGGAAATCTCCAAGATTCCTTTTGCCTCTGAAATTCCATTAATTTATTGCTTAACAGATAAGTCAAGGCAGTGACTGCTTGAAATACAATCAATTGGATCTGTAATTTAATTGTTTCAGCAGTTTCCTTTAAAAATGAACTTTATGCCCCAATTGATAAATGATAATAAAAGACTATGAACAGGCAGTTTCCAGATGAAAACATTAAAAGTATCTATAGTCATATGAAAAAAAATGCTTTAAATCACTTTTGATTAGAGAAATGCAATTTAAAACAATTCTAAGTTACCATCTCATGCTTATCATATTGCCTAATACAACAGAAAAGGAAAATGATAAATGCTGGAGAAGATATAGGAAAATTAGAACACTAATGTTTTGTTGATGAAGTTGTGAAATGATACAGCCATTCTGGAAACAATTTGGAATTATATCCCAAAAACTATAAAACCATGCATACCTTTGATCCAACAATACCACTTCTAGATCTGTAACCCATAAAGATCATAAAAAAGGAAAAGGACCCATACAATATTTATAGAAGCTATTTTTGTGGTAGCAAAAATATGAAATCGAGACAATGTCCATCATTTTGGGAATGGCTGAACAGGTTATGGTATATGAGTGTGATGGAATACTATTTTTCTGGGGCTTTTCCAAGAAATCTAAAATATAAATTAAACAGTCTCAGTCCTCAAGAAAACTACTCCCTCCTATAGGAATGGTGGGGAGAAGGCTATACAAATATACTGATAAATATATTAGAAAGTAGTAAGAGATAAGTTCAAAAATAGAGCACTTTAAACCGGAAAGTAAGGGATGAGCTTTTAAGAATGGTAAGTATTCTGAATGTAGTGTGGAAGAATGCATTCCAGCAATGTAAAATGTCATATAGATGTAGATAGATTGGTAAGTGGTTTATGTTTTATTCAGGGTAAACTAATCTAAAACAAAAGTATGAAGATAATTAAAATTGGATTAGATCCATATTGTAGAGGACCCTAAATGTTAGAGTATTATTTTGTACCCTTAGAAAGTAGAATCAACTGAAAAGTTTTGAGATGATACAGAGTTACACATTAAGAGAATGATTTTTTCAGTTGTGTGGAAGATGGATTGGAAAGGGAAGAGATTAGAGAATGGGTGACCATTTAGAATGATATAACAATATTTTAGGCAGGAACAGATGATAAGATATAAATGAAGAAAAGTACATGAATGTGGGGCTTGTAGAAGTGGAATCAGTAGGATTTGGCAAATGATTGGAGGCTAGGGATGGGAAGAAGGAAAGAATTAAGGATCACTGTATTTTTATATGTTTATGATGGAGAATGGCGATATAATTAAAATAAAAAGAGAAGTTGGAAGGAGGCACAAAATTAAATGACATAATTCATCCACATAAACTTTTATAAACATCTGTTTTGTATTTGTCTATGTTGAAAGTCAATGTATATATGCAGAAGGGAATGTGTGTATAGACATATAGGGAGATATATATGAACATGTATATGTGTATATGCATGTATATACTATAAATATACATATATATGTATATACTAGAGTTCTTTTAACTAGACCTCATCTATTTGTTTAAGATCTTAAGGACTTTTACAAGTAGTATTCAGGATGTGAAAGTATTGACTTAAAATGAGTATCTTATGTATAACATAAACCTTAAGAGATTTAAGTATATTTGTGAGGAATCCAAACATATTTTCATTTATCTGTCACTACTTATGGCCCTAGATAAAGACTCACTAAATAGAAAAATAAAATTATTCAAAAATAGTTAAAACATTAACAGAATCCAAATTCAAAAGTATATGAATTGATCTTTCTTGCTTTAGAATCCTGGCTGAATGATTCTGTATACGTATTTTGTATTATTTACTTCATCACTTTAGAAATACTTTTTACCCAGTGAAAAAAAACGGAATCCCTAGCTGTGCCTTATTTCATGTAGCAGTCACTCAAGTTATATGCTACCAAACCAATCTGTCATACATTAAGTGAGACTCTCCATAGTAAATGCCTAGTAAAAAATCAATCAATTTAGTAAGATTAATAATAATTTTAATTTACAACACTGATCCAAGGCTGCTCACATTTGAACAAAAAATGCAATTTAAACCACTAGGAAACAGATAATATAAACTTGCTAGCAGCATAAAATATGAAGATCAAAGAGTGGTCTTTTATATTCAAAGATGACACTTTCATATAATAGAGCATCAGTCCAACAAGTTTTAGCTGTATTTTATTTTTTCTTTCTGCAGCCGTTTTTTTTGATAGATGATTTCTAAAATATACAAGGAACATCCTTTCAATATCGTATGAGTGATGAAAAGCAAAACAAAACAATCTATCAAATCATACTTCATGAATCCCTATACATTTGGAATATGATGAATCTAAGGACAAGCACATCTCTGCATGTCATGTTTCCATCATACCTAAAGACTCAAATATGCTAAAGGCTACTGATGACAAAATGATCCTCTTTGTTTTTAAAAGAAAAGGATAATTATGATGCAAGAACTTTCCCAGAATTTTCTAGAAGTTTAAGCTACTGTCAGAAAATTTCAAGTTCGGAGCTCTCCAGAAAATTTGAATGTAAAGATAACCCTTCAAAATATGAGATCACCAGTGTTGATTATTCTGATTTTTTCTCTTCCACAATAATGTGGAGAACATGTATTTATACATTGAGAAAGACACCTATTATATTGCCAAATATGTCCAATATTTTCTATTTTCTGATGGATCAAATATTTGAGTTTTGCAGGAACATAAAGGAGAATGTGGGATCTCATTTTCTTGTTTGCTCTTTACTGAAAATCTTTACAGATTTTCAGAATTATAAATTATGTCAGTGGACATCTAATCCAATCTGTGCCACAACTGAACACTCTACTCCAGATATGGTTTGACCAAGAGAGAGAATAGACAGAGAAAAAGTGAAGACACACACACAGACAGACTCAGATACACAAGAGTGAGAGAGATAGAGAAATATGTTTGGCCAGAGTCTTAGTTTGCAATAGGTGTCTCCATTTTCTTTCCTCTCACTCTGTTCTTAAGACCTTTCAACTTGGCTTTTGACCTCATCACTCCATCAAAATTACTCTCTCCAAAATTACTAATGATCTTTTAGCTGCTAAATCCAATAACTTTTTCTCAGTCCTCATTCTCCTTGACCTCTCTTCAGTTCTTGGCACTATTGATCATTCTCTTCTGTGTTATTCTCTTCACTCTAGGTTTTGAGGATACCACTCTCTACGGGTTCTCCTTCTACCTGCCCACTCATTCCTCTGTCTCTTTTGCTGAATCCTTTTTCAGATCATATTCTGTAACCATAGGTATACCTCAGGATTCTGTCCTGGATTATTTTCTCTTTTCCTTCTATACTGTTTCACATAGTAATCTGATTAACTTCCATGGATTTAATTACCATTATTTTGTTTGTTGAGGATTTTCATATCTACCTTTCCTATCCCAACCCTTCTGATGACTTCTAATATCACACCTCCTACTGCCTGTTAGACATTTTGAGCTAATTGTTTACTAGAAATCTACAAAAGAACTCATGGTCTTTCCCCTTAAATCTTCCACCCTTTTCTCTCCCCACCTACTTTCATTATTATTGTAGAAAGCACCATAATCCTCCTGGCCCCCCAGGTGCACAATCCAGAAGTTATCCTTGATTTTTCATTATCTCTCACCCCCATATCCAAGTTGTTGTCAAGGCTTGTCAATTTCACCTTTGCAATACCTCTCCAAAAAATCCTTTCTCTTTCTTCTTACACTGCCACCATTCTAGCACAAATCTTTATCACCTCACACCTTGATTACTACAATACCATGCTGGTAGGTTTGCCTGCTTCAGTTCTCTTTCCATTTCAATCCATTCTCCAAAAAACCACTGATACGATTTTCTTAAAATGCAAGTCTGAGAATATCATACTCCTGCTTTATAAACTCTAGTGGATTCCTATTGCCTCCAGGAAAAATATACAATAGTCTCTACTGACATTCAAATCCCTTCATAATCTAAACCCAATTTACCTTTCCAGTTTTCTCATACTTTATTCTCTGACATATACTCTTCATTCCAAATCCAGCAACACTGGCCTTCTGGTTGTTCCAGAAGGAAGACACTCTATTTCTTAGCTCTACTCATTTTTTCTGGCTATCCCTCAAAATTGGAACACTCTCCCACTTTCACTCAGACTACTGATATTCCTGATTTTTTTTGTATCCCAAATAAAATCCCACCATCTATAGAAAGTCTTCCCTAATCCCTCTTCATACCAGTGTTTTCCCTCTTTTAGTTATCTCCTATTTACTCTTTACAAAGCTTACTTTGGATATATTTGTTTGCATGCTGTCTTCCCTCCTTAGATTTTAAGCTTCTTGAGGTAGGGATAGTCTTGCCTCTTTTTGAATCTCCGGTGTTTAGTACAGTGCCTGGCTCATAATAGGTGCTTAATAAATGTTTATTGATTTGACTTTATTGACTGGCTAGTAGTCCCCATCCTATTTGAAATTACTAAGCAAATAAGTCGCCTTCTTTAAGGCTTAATATATCTATGGATATATTAGCACTTTGGTTTTAAAATACAACTTCTCACTATTTGTAGCCTACCTGAAATGTTACCTCTTCCCTAAAGATTTCCCTGAATTATTTCCCTTCTCATCTTTCTCATTATATTTTGTTTGAACCTTTTCATACAACAGGAATAATAGTAATCAGTATAATTTTTACCATAATTATATATCTTTATTTCCAAAAGAGTGAGCTTCTTGACAGTAGGGCTCTATTTTATAATATATCTTGTACATAGACACATAAAATTCATTTTTGCTTTTGATAGTTTTGTTAATCTGAGAAGCCATTAAGATTTATTTTTCTATGTGAATAAAATAGTTATCTTGCTAAATCATCTCCATTCATAGATTTCAGTAAGTTTTTTCTATTATCATATGACAGGGACAGTATTACTAAATCTGGAAATCTTTCTTATTGCCATTAACATTATTGACATTATTTCACTGACAGGATGGATAGCAGTAATAAAACACCAATAGTGAAAATATTTGGAGAAATGGATAAGTATGGAGATACAGAGATTACGAAGAAGAGAAACTTCTTTTCCTGTAAACTTTTGCTCCATTCTGTGTATCAAACCCTCCTAACATCCAGAGCTTAAAATAAATATCAAAGTTACTGGTTATAATATTTACTAACAGCATGCTCAACAATGAGACAAAGACACAAATAGTATTTACAAAATATGAAAAGAATTACAGTCAAAGTCACTTTTAGACCATACTACAACTCTTGACTTTTTTTTAAATCAATTTTAGAAAAAGTTTTATCATTTAATTCTCTCAGAATATCCCATTAAAGTCTTTCTTAAGTAAAAGACTATGATTTTGCTTTATTTTTCACAAGATAAGTATTAAATTCAGTTTGTTCACAAAATAAATTCTCCTAGCTTTTTAAAAAATATTTGTCCTCTCTTTGGCTATCATAGTTAATAGCATCTCTAGTAATGTCACGTAAACTCTAAGTTTCCTCACAGACTTTTTATAAAATGACAGTTAAGTTGTCATTCTAAGATTCAACCTCTTAAAGATACCATAAATGTATCTATTTTTTCTTCGAAAGAGGGTAATGATGCTGATGATATAAATAATTATATTAAATCTTTCAAAAATAAAACCACTTATCTTTCATGTTTTGAAGGGAAGGCAATGAACAAATAAGGAAATACTTTTCAGTGTGATGCACACTGCATTAAAATTAGGAAAAAGAACAAAGTATTGCCATCCTTATTGTTGTGTCTTTTAGAATTTTAGTGCAGATACTTTGAATAAATCTTTTATTCAGCTAAAAAAAATGATTATACTACCCTCTTGAAAACAGTCTATAGAACATTAAAAATAAAAGAAAGCATGATAATGACTTGTTTCAGACAAGTGTTCTCACCATCAGAAAGTGTGAGAATCCCAGACTAAATCCTTAGCCTAATCAATTATTTCTAATTACAGAGACAATCAGTGAAACTTGGCTGCTTCATTTTCAAACAGAAGATTCTACTGCCTTATGCTTACTGCCTAAGTTTACCTAATTTTTTTTATTAGTTTATATATATTTTTTTCTTAGCCACCTAAATCTCATACTCTTTGCTAATTAATTCAGATGCTTCTCTTTACTTTGGGGTCAGAATGAAAAATCTTGCCAAATCATTTCTAAAAATTTCCTCCTTTTGAAATGAATTTTACAGGAAGTTAGACTTTATTTTCCCTCTGGATATCTGTTATTAGTCCCAAATTGTTATTTGCTTTATTTTATTTTATTCTGCTAAATTTTATGAGACTAGAAATTTTTTTGTTAATTCAATTCGCTTGCTTCCTAGCTGTTGTCTCCCAATTCCTTTAATACCATTCAATTGTGGGACCCCATTGAGAAGAGTTTATGTCATATCTATCTTTGTTCTTCCAGTTCCTAGCACAGAGACTCATATAATAGTGGTCCCTTAATAAACATTGTTGATTGAATTGACTAAAACAATATATCTGTTTTATATTAGCTTTAGAAAATAAGATTTTAATTCAACTCCAGAACTGAATGACATTGCTCTGTTTTTAAAAAGAAATCATGTTTGCATAGAAAAGATTCATTTTTTTCTTCATCTCAACTCAGACAAAATATTAAAGCACATATTTGGATAAAGAATAAAAGAAAAATTTTCAAGTTGCTTTTGCTTATCTTTTTTTCTCTCAAAATTCTAGAAAGACCTAATCTATTAGAGCTAAAAAGTCACAAACAGATCTCTAAAATAATGAAATTAAGCTTTTATAAAGGTTATTCTGAAGATGAAGCAGATAGTGTCGTCATATATTATTTGTAGAAAGCTGTTTTCCTTAATTCAATGTATAAAATATGTGAGACAGATATGCTATATACCACAATACACACATAAGCACATACAACAATTATATGCACACATACATCATTTGTATATCTGCATGGCATAGCCTCACCTTCTTCTAGTTCAATATTATTTCTTCTGCTTAAATTGTCACCTTTCAACTCCTTCCTATTGAAATTCAAACAACCTTTCAATATCCAACTCAGATATTACCTCCTGACTGAAGGCTTTCCTGTACTGTACTACTCAGAGGTCTTCTATTTCCCCAAACAGCATTTTGTTCCATTCTTCAAAATGCCTGATGCTTTATTCTATTTTTTGTCCACTTGTCTGATCTCCCTTACTATATTCTTGAAAGCAGGAACTATGACAGTCATCTTTGTATACCCCATAATGCCAAACACATGTGCCTGCATCCTAGTAGACAATCAGCAAACAATAAGAAGAAAAACTTTAAAGATTAAAAAGATTTTTTCAGCTTAAATATCACTATCCCTATTTTGAAAGTAATGGAACTGAGAAAAGTAAACTGACTTGTTCAATAAATACAGGAATTGACACATGGATTTTCTTTTTCCAACTTCAGGATTCCTTCCAGAATACAGTACTTAAAATTTGATGCATGGATTTACATGCAAAAGATTTTGAAAAGGAAAGGCCTTAATTTGTTATCTACCATAACCTCTTCATTTACCAATAAAGAAATTGAGGCATAGATAGGTTAAATAATTTGTCCAAGATCAGTTCAGTATCCAGTAAAAGAACTAGAATTTGAACTAAGGTGCTGGCTCCAAATACACTGTTCTTCCTAGCATGTCAGGCTGTTTCTCTGCATGTATATTTATAAAAAGATTCAAAGAACACACTGTACTAATAGTTAAGTGATGTCATCTTTAAATATGAAGATGCTACATAATTAGCTAGAGTCCAATTCATTGCCTAGTCATTACTATAGCTTTGTATTCATGATCAGGTTGAAGTGTTGGGCAGAAAAATAAAATTTAATTTGAGGCTCAGGCTAGTCAAATTGCTGTTTCCTGGGACTTCTGCTCAAACTAATTATGACATTGAAGTGTCAATACTTTCACTCTATCTTATGCTTCATTGTTTTTTTTAAGGGTCCTTAAACTAGTCAAGAAAGTTTTGATAAAAGCAGAAATAAAAGATTTAAGAATCTAATGTCATTGATCTTTTGATAACAATAACATTACTCAGTACGTTATGATTTCAATGTGATTTTATATGTACTTGTTCAATTTAACATTCATTTATTAAACATATGCTGTATTCAAGACAAATTTCTGGGAATAGAAAGACAAAGATGAAACACTCCCTGACTTCAAAGGAAGTTCATATAATACTGGAGGTGATAACTATCGTCTCATGTAATCAACCCTCATCTTCTTCTTGTGAGGTGCAATTATCTTCATCTTGTAAATGAAGATACAGATTTGGAAAGTTTAAGTAACTTTCAAAAGGTCATTCTGCTAGAGAAGCCTCATGATCTTGAGCTCAAATGCACCATTGGAAGCATAGTGGATTATAACTCAAGAGATCTGGATTCAAGTATTCGAACTCTTTTCTTGCTACAATTAATGGAAAGTTATCTAAACTGTTCAAATTTCATTGTCCTCATCTGCTAATTGGGTATGACAATCAACTTAATCTCACTAGCTGTTGTAAAGGAAATTTACTGTGCAAAATTTAAAGAACTAAATAAATAGGAATTATTACCTTCTTGGATCAAAACTTAATTCATACTTTAGTTAGCTGTATTAGCCAAATTGAAAATAGGCAGACCAGATCTTAGTGGGTCCACACATCACACTAGTTGTGATGCATATATAGAAAGGCATAATAAATGTGAATTGTGGTACTTGAGAGACAATAAAACCATTCCCTTTACTTGCTTTACTCTGCTATTCTGTCTCCAGCTTTAATGGGAAAAAGCAGATAATTAGAAAGAAACACAGGGAGGATCAGAATGACAGTGCTGCTTTCTATAAAAGCATATAGCAGTTGCACTCCAACACTGCAGGATCATGTGGAGGACATATCATATTTCTTGTTTTTAGGAGCTAGAGATGGATGAAAACTTAACAACCTTCAAGCAGTGAAATAGAAAATGAAAAAAAAAAGCTTTGTTCCCAGAGAAGGAGAGAGGAAGATGTTGCTAAAGGTTTCTCTTTACCAGCATCCTTCTTTCTGATTTTTGTGGAGTATTTGTACATTGAAGAGTTTAAAATTTACACTTAATAAGCTATATAATATTTAAGCTTTGACAGTTTAGTCTATTCATAGGACTATTCCTTGTTAGCAAGAGTTTATTTAATAGGCTTTTAATGTAACTTTTTACCTTTATACAAATTTAACCATGAACTTTTGGTGTTAGAATTTTTAATTTCTTATTTAAGATATACTTTTCAAAATTATTGGGTTAGTGGGTTTTTGACCATTTTTTACCAAGAAAGAACATCATATTCAATTGTATAAAAAATAACAATAGAAGTACAATTCAGGAAATTCTAAAATCTTATCTCAACATTGTCTGTTATAGATGAGCCTGTCTTTGTACTTCAAATGCAATATCTATAAGAGAAATCTGTCAAAATAAAATATGCTTTGGTGCTTAGTAGCTTAATAATAACATACAAGTTTCTTGAGGACAGCCAGTTTTATTATTGTCTTTCATTTTTGTATCACCAAAATCTTGCACTGTAGGTATATATATATATGAGGAACATACCCTTGTTCACATGACTTGAATTGCCTGAAAGTCTAATATTTCTATTAGAAAATTTCACAGTCACATCCACATTTCCCCCATATCTCCCATTTAATGAATCCATTACAGTGAAATGCCACAGCTTCAAGAAAGAGGTTGATTTGAGTTCAACAAAATTGGAACATGTACCAGAGACCACAGTTGGATTAACAAATCAACAGAAGCCCTGCGGGAGCTGTGACTTCCAATCTGCATCAATTCTGTCCTCCTGTACCCCATACACAAATTTAAATATATTAAAAGGATTATTAACAACATTAAACAGTTTAACAGAAATAAGCCTAAGCAATGCAAACCATCTGGATATATCTAGGATCAACTGCTCTGGCTCCACTGTGATAGAAAAAGAGTTCAAATCATCTCTGGGACTTTAAAACTGGCTTCCTTGCAAACAAATGACAATATCAATCCAGAATTCTTGAGCTGACAAAAGTTAACTTTAAAAGAAATGAAACTGACCTCCTATAAAAGACCTGGATGCATTTCTTCAGAGAAACCTCTGGGAAGTTCTATACCAAAATGTATAAGTACCAAAATGTTAAGCTTATAAGACAAGATAGCTCATCCTTTAAAGTTCAAGAAGGACTACCTTATTTATTCTGTCCCAGATAGTTAAGGGCGTTTTCTAGTTTTAAAGACACTCTCATTCTTTCCTGTGTCTAATTGGAAGATAAAAGTAAGCCATAAATAAACAAATGAATGAATGAATGTCAATATATAGCAGAGTTTAAGGCCATGGCTTTAAAAAAAAAATTATAACTGCTCCACAGTAGATTGCACTGTTTCAGGAAGTAGTAGGCTCTCTATCAACACAGGCATTAAAAAAATTAAAAGTAAATGTTTTTATTAATGTCTTTTGGTTTTTATATCACTTATGTTTTATACTGCATTCTTCCTTTCATCCCACTTTCAGAAATACATCCCTTTGGGGAAGAAAAGGGGGATGGGAAAGTTTCCCCCAAAATAACCAACACATCCAAAGAGTCTAATTTTATATTTAGTATTCCACAGTTATGGTTTCTTACCTCTGCAAAGAATCATAGAGTTGTCTTCTCATATGTCTTCTTTGGGACTAAGTTTACTGCTACATGAACATGTGGAAACGATGCTACAAAGAAGATTCTTGGGGAAGTAGAGGTTTTACTAGATGCCCACTGAGTTTCTAACCAACTCTGAGAGTCTGATTCTGAAATTGTCACTTATGAGCTATGTCACTTTATTCATTTGAACTTCAGTTTCCTTATCAGTAAAATTAAGAATTTAGACTAAATATATTTTAAGACCCCTTCTAGCTCTAAAATTCAGTCATTCTGTGAAATTTATGCTCCCTCTATAATCATAGAATCTCAGAGCTGGAAGGAACTTTAGAGAGAGCTTAAACTGATTTATTCAGGATAACACAATTAGTTTATAGCAAACTAGAATGTAGTGCATACTAGAAATAGAAAACAATTTATTGCTATTTTCATCTTTCTGTATACTTAAAGACTCTTATTAGATCTCTATCACCTCAATCTTCTCTAGTTTCTTCTAGTTTCTTTAGCTTTGATTCTTAAGACTTAGACATTATTAGTCTTAAATAATGAAAATTCACTTTCATGTATGGTTTTGTTTCACCTTGTATGACTTTTCCCAAAGGCAAATCGTGTTCAGGATCAAGGTTAGAAATTTAAAAATGTATCAGCAATCAAACGATTGATTGATTATAAACATTTATCAAGCACTTCAAGTATGCCAGAAATTGTACTACATACAAATTCAAATACAAAGAATGAGAAAATCCCTGCTCTCAAAAATTCCTAGAAAGTAAGATGGTGGCAGTGATCTTAGTGCTCCTGAAAATTATTTAAACCAGGCTGAAATAAGGGGAAGAAATGAAATCCCATTAAGCAGTTATAGGGCTTAAGAAGAAAGCTAAGTCAGGGTTATTCCAACATTCTGGATGTACAAGGTTCTGCATGTTTGTGTCTTAGGCTTCCAAAATTCATTTCTATAATCTGATGCCAAGTTGCCTATAATCAGGTTCTTGGAAGGCAGTTTTTCCCCTGTAACATTAATTCTAAGTTCCAGGGTCTCAATATGTTCATCCATTTCTTCCCCAGATTATCTTCCAAAAGGACTAATTTTGTGGAAATAACTCCTGTCTTACTCCAAGGCCATGTGGTGCTATAAAGACAAAAGTACTGTGACCTGGGAGTCACAAAACCTTGGCTCTATCATTTTGTCTTTGACTCTCAGTGCCTCCGTGTCTCCTTTTGCAAAACAGAAGTGATGGCTGCTGCCATTCATGTTGGCAAAGAGCACTGGAAACTATGGAAGGAAAGCAAGGTTAGGCATCCAGATATCTTTGTTGTTTGGCAACTCTAAGAAGCCCCTGAGGACTTATTTGACATAACCTGGCCAAATCCTAGGTCTTCATCTCACCTTGGAAATAGTCTCCATATCCACTTCATTTTGGCCTCTATATAATTTTTAATTCATAAAAATAATACTTTCAATTAATCTTTATAGTATAAACATGGTAAAGTACGATGGACATTTGTTTCCTTTACAATAGGCCTTTGGTGTCATGGCCCTAATCTTACATAAAAACAAATTGCCAGGCCTTCCTGGGAAAAAAAAACTGCATTACTTTTAGTTAAAGGTGTTACAAAGACTTAACATGGCATCATTTTCTCACAGAGGAAACGCTTTTTGGACTGCTTTAGCCTGCAGTAATCAAAATTGAGATGAAATTCCCAAGGTGAATGGATTAAATGGAAAATTTAACACAATTTTATTCTAAACTTTTGCCAACTTTATGTTGAAAGAGGACTGTTCCCTCTTCTTTCTAAAGAATTAAGCATTTTTAAATATCATTAACCAGGACTTTGGTTCCATTTTAATAAAGGTTGTTAGAGGTCAAACCTATGTACTCATTCTACCATTTGACATCATAGATAATTCCCTGATTCTTACTACTCAATTGCCTCCTAGTTTTTGGTACAGTTGATAGGGGATTGCTAATATTCCAGTCCCAAGTCCTACACACCCTTGTGCCCTTTTCCTTTGTGGTAGATTCATTTCCTTTCCAGCTGAATCCTATGATGAGCCTGGCTTCTGAGGTCTTTTACCATATGGCTCTTAACTACCTTTCCAGATTTATTTTACCATATTTGTCTTCACATATTGTATATTCCAGCCAAATCAGATTACTTAAGACTTAGACGTTATTAGTCTTCTCCTATCTGGATATGCCTCTCTGAATTTGCATACTCAAATTCTCTAATCATGGAACAGACTCTCTTTATATTTCCCTGTCTGGAAATCTTTTCCTTCTATCAAGTACTAGCTAAAATCTTATAGTCTTCTGTGATCCTCCCAGCTAAAAGTCCCTAGTTCCCTAGCTCTCTTGATCTGTCCAATCCTTGTCATACTTTCTAAATTCTACTTGGAAATTTGTGTATGGACCTCATCATTTTCTTGATTATCAATTCCTTATGTAATATCTGTGTTATCTTTGTATTCCAAACTCTTATTCTCATGCCTTGTACACTGTAGAAATATAGCAAAGTTAAACAAGCAAATTCTTGTTAAATTGAAGGGAGTTTACTTATTGCCTAGTTATTTAAAAATCTTCTAAAATGCTGTGTTGTTGATTATGGAAAAGTGAAGAATATTAGTGTTGTAAACTTTTGCATGGAAACTATGTGCAAAAATTCAGGTGAGACCAATTTTATGCTAATTGGCTACAAAGCTGTCTGGAATACATGCACACACCCATGTGCATGCATATAATATGAAAAATGCATATGTATTATATCTACATATATATAGTAAGATAATTTATGTATATATATATATATATATATATATCTCATTTATTAGTGCTTCCAAACTATATTTTAGAGAATCCTAATGAGGCAATATGTAATAGGGAGCTATACCTGAGATTAGGAAGAGCTAGTTTCAGATTTCATCTAAGATGCCTATGAGCTATATAACTTTAGACAGCTTCAGTTTTTACATATGTAAGATGGGAATGATAATATAGTTAGCATATCACATGATTGTTGTGAAGATCAAAATAGGCAAAGTTAAGTGCAAGACAAAAGTGAAAGCCTTTTAAAAGTGTCAAAGATGATAAATATTGTTTTTTTATTAAAGCGTTTTATTTGCAAAACATATGTATGGGTAATTTTTCAATATTGACCCTTGCAAAGCTTTCCATTGCAATTTTTTCCTCCCTAGTCCCCACCCCTCTCTTAGATGGCAGGAAGTCTACTACATGTTAATTATGTTAAAAATACTTGAAAAATCGAATATGCATATACATATTTTTACAGTTATCTTGCTGTGCAAGAAAAGTTGGATCTACAAGAAAAAAAATCTGAGAAGGGAAACATAATTGCAAGCAAACAACAATAGAGAGCATGAAATTGTTATGTTGTGGTCTACATTTCATATCCGTCTCTCTGGGTGTATATGGCCCTCTTCACTGAACAATTGGAACTGGTTTGAAACATTTCATTGTTGAAGAGAGCCATGTCCATCAGAGTTGATCATCATATAGTATTGTTGTTGCCGTGTATAATGATCTCCTGTTTCTGCTCATTTCACTCAGCATCACTTCATGAAAGTCTCCTCTCTGAAATCATCCTACTGGTCGTTTCTTAAAAAACAATAATATTCCATAACATTCATATACCATAATTTATTCATCCATTCTCCAATTGATGGGCATCCATTCAGTTTCCAGTTTCTAGCCACAAACATTCTTGCACATGTGGGTCCCTTTCCTTCCTTTAAGATCTCTTTGGGATATAAACCCAATAGAAACACTGCTGGGTCACAAGGGTATGCACAGTTTGATAACTTTTTAAGCATAGTTCCAAGTTGCTCTCCAGAATGGTTGAATCCATTCACAGTTCTACCAACAATATATCAGTGTCCCAGCTTTCCCACATCCCCTCCAACATTTATCATTATCTTTTCCTGTCATCTTAGCCAATCTGACAGGTGTGTAGTGGTACCTCAGAGTTGTCTTAATTTGCATTTCTCTGATCAATAGTGATTTGGAGCACCTTTTCATATGACTAGAAATAGTTTTAATTTCATCATCTGAAAACATATCCTTTGACCATTTATTGATTGGAGAGTGGCTTGAATTCTTATAAATATGAGACAATTCTCTATATATTTTAAAATGAGGCCTTTAGATGATAAATATTGTTGTTAGGATTATTATTTTGGTTTGACTCTGTAGGGATTCAGACATAGAAGCTTCCCATAACGTCAGGTGTAAAATATCAGAACAAGACTGGAGCTCCTTAAATAGACAAAATTCATTATGGTTTGAAGTAGCATGATTTAATAGAAAGGAGCTAGGTTTGGGGTCAAGAAGTCTGTTTTTTTTAATCTTGGGTTTTCTAATTGCTATGTAACTGAACAAGTCTCTTTAACTTTTCCTGCCTTTCATTTTCTTCACCTACAAAAGGGGATAATCATATTAGATTTCCCTACCTCGTCATAAGAATCAAATGATAAAATTATATATGACAAGAATTATGGGGCCTACCAACCTTACTTATAGATATTCCTCAGTCTGCTCTTTATTCTACTACTTTATTCTCATATTTAATCTTATCTGGAGGTCTAGGGTAATCCATGCATAAGTTTGTAAATTTCCTCATTAATTAATTAAATTTCAACTTATCTTTCAATCAACTGTGCTCAGTTCCTACCAATTCATATTATTTATTTAACAAATTGGTAGAAAAACTTCTTTCCTAATAGTAGTTATTTATGTCTCTATACTAAATCTCTTAATCTCTTAGAATTAAGTATTAAAATTACTGAATATACAATAGATAAACATTGACAACAGTAATAAAATGAAGACATGGATAACTTACAATATTTTAGTTAGAAAGATAAACACAATCAGAATTACTTGAAATTCTTACTGTTTCTCATTACTTTTGAGAATATATTTCATATCCTTAGATATGATATATCCTTACATTCTTTTCCTTCACCCTCATAACCAGTAAGTTGAGAAATCTTGATGATCCTTCTGCCATCATATCTTTTGCATGCATCTCCAGCTCTCCATCTGTGTGGCAAGCATCCTGCTTGAGATTATTATCAGCTTTCACCTGGATAATTGTAATACCTCTTGTCTCTTTCCCTCCAGTTCCTCCCTGCCCTAGGCTACCCTTCACACAACAATCACAGTCTTCCCAGTGTATAAGCCTGCCTGTATCAATCCTCTACTAAAGAGCCTCCCCATCTTGTTTTGCCTCTAGAATAAAACCTAAATTTTTTTGTTATTTAAAGTTCATCACAATCTGAATTTAGCCTTTTTTCCCATCTTAATGGACATTACTTTTCTTTATGTATTCAATAGTACAGCAAACTGGTCTACCTGCTGTTCCCCAAGAAAAATATTCTCACTTCTTTCTATCTTTATGTCTTTGTACAGATTGCAAATGCAAGAAGAAAGTTATCAATTGTGATATTATTTGTTGGAGAAGGAGATATTTCAGATATAGTGAATAAAAAAGGAAGATAACTTGGCATGTTCACAGAAGATCAGACTGAATGTTGCCCTTCAAATTTGGATAAAAAAACCAAACCTTCTCCCTTCTTTGCTGTAAACCATCCCTTGATCCCTCTTGCCCCATGAATACTTCCTCCTTCCTCAAATTATCTTGTATCATACAGCATCCTTGAGGTTACAAACTATTTTCTTTTTGTATTCTTAGTTTCTTTTACAGTGTTTGGCACATAAGTAACTATTAAATTGAAATAAATTTGTTGAATTGATTTATACTCATTTATGATACTTCTTTGTACAATGACTTTTCTTGAACCTTTTTGAACTGATTCTGTGCACATTGCTTTTCTTGTCTCTCACGCTTTTAGTGCCTTTTACTAATCAAAGAATGGCTCTTCTAATCCTTTTGACTCACCTTACTTAAACTGTTGATTCAAAACTGCACTTACATCTCTATGCTAGTTATATCCAAATTTTCTGAGACTTTGGCATTTGCTTTTTTTCTCCTTTAAATGCCTAAATGACAATGTTCTATTTTGTGGGGTCCAAAACAGAAAGATAGATGTACATTTAGTTGTACATTTTCATATGGAAAATGTAGGGGCTGACTTCCAGAGTCTGAGGGCTCACTGGGACTAGGTTTTGAAAACTACACAAAAAATAAACCTAATAAAAATAATAAAACTTTCAAACCACCAAGCTACTTCACTGACTAAAATGATGGTACCTAATTCTATATAGCTTTTTTCTTCATCTCCCAAGCAGAATTTAGTGTTGAATCCATTGTAAAGAATCTCTTGTTTAACCTTTTTCTTCCAAACTTCACTTCCTTCTTTCATGTCTGTCAAAATCTTGCTTTACTTTTCTTCTCTGCCCCTTTTCCTATTGCTTCTTCAGGATAGAAGGTACATATGGTAAGGCAGAAGATACATGTACACAGGGGCAGAAAATCTAGGTTTATTGCTATTCCAAATGCCTTAATTTCAGAATCACATAAGATCCTAAATTGATTTTTAAGGAAAGTGATTCCTCCCACCCCTTAAACTACACATTGATCAAAGTTACATCCAAAGATTAATTTGCATATGGCTTGTTGAAGGTGTTTTTCCTACATATGCACAAGTATATTACATTATAACTTATGAATCACAATGGAAAAATGCCCAAATCCCTTACAACATGAGCAGTCTCTTTACTATTTTATTCCAACAAAAATGTCTTTTCTATAAAGTGCTGTTTCTTCTTGGCTTACTTAGCTTCAAACAGAAGTTGCCCTATAGGAGGACCATCCTAACGCCCATGTATTTACTTTACAGGATTGCTGTCTTTGTGCTTAGCACAGGTTCCAATGCCCTAAAAGAAAAAAATATCTGACTGTACAAAATCATCAAATTCAGAATTTTCTTTGCTATTGGCACCATCATGCTGAATAGGTCTCCTATGTTTATAGTTTGGGGGTTATTCATTCTTCCTTATCACTCATGTCATTTTTTTGCCCAATACAATCCATAATTTTTTCTCCCATAATTTCTATCACAGTCAACCCTCCCTTTTGTTCTCACTGCCCCTGCAGTCCTCACTGCAACTCTTCTGGACTACTACATTAGCTTCCTAATATGATGTTCCCTCTCCTCTGTTCCCTTCTCGCCTCCAATCTGTTTTTGCCATTTGTTCTATGTGCAAAAATATTGTAGATTTGAGCTGTGTAAATCGTGTATTTAAGATTGTTACTATTGGAAGTTATTACACTTAGAAAGTCTAGTAGCTTATGATCAGAGGGTTTGTCATTCAACTTAAACAGCTGTGTACTATCTTTGTCCTTATGTTGTCCTCTCCTGGTTTTTGATTTGGATAAGTAGTCTCTCTTTAGTGATATCAGATTACTTCTGTAATGTCCTCTAGACTCTGGAGATTTGTTAGTTTGGGGTTGATGAAATGTAGGTTTATAATTTCACCCATTTTGTGCTATGGATATTGGTCTTCGTATTTCTATTACCAAAGCATTTTATTGGTAGTTTCCTGTTACCATTCAGTGTCCAGAGGATTAAATGTGTTCTACTTTTATAATTAAACATTTCTGAATCAAATGGTTGATCAAATGTCTGAGACTATAATTTAATGAAATTAATATCTCTTCCTTCAAGTCAAATCAAAGCACAGCTATGAAAATAAATTATCACCTGAACATTTTAGTGCAGATTCATTTGTGTCCCTTGATTTCATTTAGTGAGTGGATTTAAAAACAACAACAACCTTAAATTATTTGTGTGTAGGGAATAACAAACTTCGTCAATTATCTGGTCACATTTTTTATTCCCAGCTGACTTCCCTTCAACATGCTTCTGAAATGTCTCCTCTTTCTGTAAGCTGATGCTTATGCACAAAATATAAATCAATAAATCATTAGTACATGCTTAATTAAGAAAATACATTTAGTATAAAATCATTTATTGCATTCAAAGTCAAATGCCAATAAATTTTAAAACAATCTTCTGTTTGGTTTTATCTGCATCACTGACAAATGAGAGTTCATTATATTTCCTTCTATCTTTGTTGATCATCTAAGTTCTAGAATCCAATGATTAGTCCTGGGAAAGTCCCTGGAATTGACAGTGATTTCCAAGATAAAGATTGGAAAGTTTAAGTTGAAAGGTTATCATCATAGATAATGTGTACATGTTACATTCAGGTTTGCAGGGCATTTTACATGAGTTATTTCATTTTATCATAAAATTTGTGATCATCTAGTAAATCCTGAAATTTATAAAAAGGAAAACTGAGGCTTAGATAATTTATGTGATTTGTTCTACAAATAACAGAACTAATATTTGATTCCAGGTCCTCTTATTCCAGAGGTATTACTCTTTTAGTCATACAATGCAAGAACAATAATGATTTTTAAAACATTTAAGTTATTGCAGTGAAATATAAGTAAGATTCTTTTCCCCTCAATACTCTCCATATAAATTTTAATATAGTAGTCCTCATTATGGTGTCAAGAAAGGAAAGGATGGACTTTAGAACCTATAGATCATTCTTTAACTTTCTGTGGTCCAAGCATTTCAATACCACCATCTAACAGCTTCAAACATTTGCCTATTCACAGTTTGCTGTATGTGAATTTCACCTCTTAACATAGTCACTGTTCAATCCAGTGGAAGTGATAGTGAGCAATGAAATCATCAGGCAGCAGGGATACAAAGGGTAAGGAAAGGGCCAAAATAAACCACAGACTCACTGGTCCCTGAATAATTGAAAGTTGCCCGCTTGAATTCAAAGATGGCTTCTAGCTTTAAACATCAGTATTTAGCTTTTATGCCAAAATGACTGTTTCTTCCTTTCATTTTTCTCCTCCCTGGGCAAAGAGGACACAGACATACAGCCTAAAGGCTGCAGTAAATAATAAGGACTGTGTCTAAATAACAGAGACTCAGATGATGAATTCCATGGAAAAAGAAATTTGGGGGCAAGCTGACTCTAGGGGCATTATAAAGATAAAGATTTACATGAAAATATAACTAAAATACAATAAAAATCCAAAATATGTTACATTTCTCTAAAATCTGACCTGTCTTGAGTTATCTTGATTCTTAAATACAGAGGCACACTCCCCACCCTTCCCAAGGCACATATTTATGAATGCTTTGTATGTAAAATAGTGCCCTCAATGTGAAAATATTAAAACTTTTAAAGAATAAACTTTAACACACAGAATGTAGGGTTAGGAGGTGTTAGATATTGTCAACCTTATTTGCAATCCAGATCCTAAGACCCAAAAGAAAGATTCCCTATGAAAAGTCTATTTCATTTCAGAAACAAAATTCAGGATGTTTGTCTCCCATTCATTTTTTAGACCATACAGCTATTATTATTATCAAAAAAAATCAATATAACTCTCATCTTAAAAAATCGGTCTGCAATAAGAATAGTAACACAATCTGAGGACTTCTCTATGAAGAAAAGTGATAGCATGCTTTTGCATTCCTTAGAAAAGAGAACTACGTTCCTCAAAGGACAATAATTATCAGAGGTGGAAAAGTATCACTCCTTTGCATCAAAATGAGAGTTATTATTGAAAGTCAGACTCGATGCAGAGAATTAAATTAAAATCTAATAGAGACTGATGCTAACGATTTAAATTAAAATCACAATCTCCAATATCTCTGACAATGAAAAAAATCAGTAATATTATGGGTAGAACTTGGGGTGTTTGTTTAGGTTCTGGTTCCTGTATAGTTGATGACTAGCTGAGTGATCCTGGGCAAATTACTTAATTTGACATATTAAAAATTAATGTGGTATCTACAGATGTACATATACATAATATACAATCTGCCAATTGCTAATTCATAAGCTTTCATGAGGATTGATTAAATGATACATAGATATACACTGTGGGATAGTAAGTTCCTTTATAAATCCAAGATTTTATTAATAATAGCATTTAAGGTTTATAAATCTGCTTTACAAATATCTCATTTGGTTCTCAAAACACTAGAAGGTAAACTCCATTATTATCTTCATGTTACAGATAAGGAAACTGAGTTAGATAAAGTTTGAATGACTTGTCCAGAGTCACATAGAAAATAAGTATCTGAATTTGTATTTGAACTCAGGTCTTCCTGACCCCAGGTTGAGCACCCTATTACTTATTGTATCACTTAGATATTTTAGTTTTTCTTTGATTTTCTATCCAAATGTATAGGTCATAGGGTATGTACTGGAAAGACTAATAACTTTGGTGTAAGAGCTGCCAAGCTCATCTCAGGGCTACTTTCCAATTTTGCTCTCTACTTGATTCACCTAACTTTCCATCTGTGGCTCCAAGAAGTTGTAGCCTGCAAAGTAGTCAACTTGGGTAAACTATTTTGGCAGATGGACTAAACTAAGTTGAGAATAACTAAAGGATCTCAAACCCATTGGCGAGTTAGGAGGATGTTTAAGCCAAACATGTAAAGACTTCCCCAGTAGAATGAGCAGATGAGAACAATTTGTTTCAATGACTATGAAGATAGCTGAAGCAGGCACTATGGAGTGCTTAGAAATTGGTTAGACCCTGAAGATTTTAAGGTCGTCTGCTGCATTCCAAGCCATCACCAGTCATCTTGTTTTTTTCTCGCCATTGGAAAAGGCAATGAGGCTGACAATTTCCTTCAACTGTGCTTCAGTTAAAGCCAATTTATGTGCAAGTCAAAAGACAAAGATCATACCATTTTACAAAATTTTCCTGTCTTACCTGTGGTGCAAGGCAAGTTTTTTTTTGTGGTTTATGATGTGGAGTTTGGCACCAAATGATCTGGTTTCATGACCAAAAATGATGTGGGTGATGTAGACAGATGATGGCAGGCACCAAAAGTTGGGATTTGGTTATGTGAAGAATTCACAATGGCCATTCTCTCAGGCAAAAGGTAGATTTATTTAAGGGAAGGAGTTACAGACAAAATGAAGGAGTACAATAGACACCAGTAATGGTAAATATGAAATAAAGTCAGGAGAGCATATGAAAGACAAGTTCCTCAGCAGAACTCAGTTACCCAGTAGAAAGGAAACATCCCATGAGGTTGGAGCCTACCCTTAGCTGGCAGGTTAAATTCTAAAAGGGACTTAGGACCCTAAAGAATTAACTAGATATGAGAAGGAGAAGTAGATTTGAGAAGTGTAGTGGAGTTAGGAGAGATAACATGTGGCACAAGGGAAGGGGAAAGGGAAAGACAACATGAGGCAGAGTGCTGGGCAGGACTGACCCAAAGAAAGGTAGCAGCTATGGATGGCCCATAAGTAGATCTTATAGGGAAAATCCTTGCTTTAACTGGTGTTACAATTATAATAAACTTTGCTCTTTGACTTGGAGATAGGTTCAAACTTGAAAATTCTTTTGATAACACCTTGTGACAATGTAGGGAAGGGACCCCAAAAGATTACAGGTGTCAGGGAGACCAGAAGAAGTGATGCAAGAACATTTTCAAATTCTCTCTGAAGAAATCTGGGAGGGTTTGTATGATATGGGAGACACTGGCAAAGGACTGCCTCAGCATGGCATGGCCACATCAAAATAAAGAAATTGTGCTCTGAATGGAGAAGAATTATAGTAGATCTAAAGAAAAATGAGATGTGTAAATTTAGAAACATCTCGACTCCAAATGTTCATATGGATTATTTGTGCCCAATATGTGGCAGAACTTTCCCAAGTTTGTATTGGTCTGATCAGACACAATCAGACATGTGGAGCCTTGACTCAAACATGGTGTGGTCCTCTATAAGAATGAAAGGCACCAATCAATTAGTCAACTGAGTCTATTATATTAAGAAAAGCAAATAATTTTCTGATCAGAATTTCTTTATAGCAATTTTGATAGAAATATCACCTACCAGTTATTGTTTAGTCACTCTTTGTGACCCCCATTTGGAGTTTTCTTGGCAAAGATAATACCAGTGTCTTTTAATTTTTTTCTCCAGTTCATTTCACGGATGAAAATACTGAGGAAAACAAGGATAAGTGATTTGCCCAGGATCACCAGCTAGTAAATGTCTGAAGTCAAAATTTGGCCTCAGGAAGATAAATCTTCCTGACTCTGGGCCCATTACTCTAATTGCCTTAATTATTATCAGAGTAATTACCAGATTTTTACCAGAATCTCTGGCTATATGGGATGGGATAGTTCCTAATTGCTTATGCTATCAACCTTTCTATCTAAATTATGTACCAATTTCAACCTTATCTTAGTGTGAGATATTAGCCTATGTCAAGTTTCCCCAGAAATTTTTTTTGAAAATATTGAGTTATTGATGATGCTTGAGTTTTTGATTTTATACCACAGTAGATACCTATAGTCATCGACTACTGTGTTTTGAAAAACTTAACCTATTCTACTGATCTAGCACTCTTATTTCTTGGTCAGTACCAAATGGCTTTGATGATTGCCCCTTTATAGTACAGTTTCAAATCTGGCTCAACTAAGCTGCCTTCCTTTTTTTTAATTCCTTTGACATTCTTGATCTTTCATTCCTGAAGATGAATTTTGTTATTATTTTTCTAAAACAATCTTAAGTAGTTTGATTGATATGGAACTAAATAAGTAGATTAATTTATATAGAATTGCCATTTTTGTCATAGTAGTTCAGCCTACCCATGAACACTTAATATTTTTAGTCTGTCTTTCCATGTCCCTTTATTACATGTAACTTTTTTTGCATCATGATCTGAAAAAGCTGCATTTAATAGTTCTACCATTTTGCATTTGATTGTGAGGTATTTATGCCTTAATATATGGTCAATTTTGTGTAGGTGCCATATAACATTGAGAAAAAAAGATATATTTTTATTGTTATTCAATTTTCTTCAAAGGTCTATCATATATGGGCAGTTAGATGGTGCAGTGGATAGAGTGCCAGCCCTGAAGTCAGGAAGACCCAAGTTCAAATCTTAACTTCTTCCTAGCTGTGTGACCCTAGGCAAGTCACTTAACCCCAATTGCCTCAGCAAAAAAAAAAAAAAAAAAAGTCTATCATACATAACTTTTCTGGGATTCTATTTATCTCCTCACCTTCTTTCTTGTTTATTTTGAGGTTACTTCTCTCTAATTCTGAAAGTGTGGTTGAGATCTCCCATTACTATAGTTTTGCTCTCCATTTTTTCCCCTGTAACTCACTTAGCTTCTTTTCTAGGAATTTGAATGCTATACCATTTGGTGCATACATGTTTAGTATTGATATAACTTCATTATCAAGATGTAGTTTCCTTGCTTATCTCTTTTAATTAGATCTGTTTTTGCTTTTGTTTTGTCTGAGATCCTAATTGATACCCCTGTTTTTTTTTAACTTCAGCTGAAGCATAATACATTCTGCTCTGGCTTTGTACTTTTATTCTATATGTATTTCTCTGTTTCAGATGTGTTTCTTGTAAACAACATAATGTAGAATTCTTGTTTTTGATCTTCTCTTTTATCTGCTTCTGTTTTATTGGAGAATTCTTCTTATTCATATTCACAGTTGTAATTACTATGTATTTCCTTCCATCCTATCCCCCTATTCTTAAATTTTTCTCTGCTTTCACCTTGTCCTTCATTACCATTGTTTTGCTTCTGACTCCCATCTCCCTCAATCTGTCCTCCCTTCTATCAGTGCCCCTTTTCCTTTTCTTCACACTTTCCCCTCCTATTTTCCTATAAGGAAAAATAAATTTCTATATGTCAACTGAGTATGCATATTATTCCCTCTTTGAGCCATATTTGATGAGAGTAAGATTAAAAAATAGTGCTTCCTCCCACCTTTGTTTCCCTCCACTATAATGGGTCCTTTGCACCACTTTAATGTGATATAATTTACCCTATTCTTCTTCCCCATCCTCTTTTCTCAGTACATTCCTTTTTTCACCCCTTAATTTTTTTATATCAACACATTTTAGTCAACTTATATTCACACCTGCCTATACATATATATACATATGTATATGTATATGTGTGTGTATATATATATATATATATATATATATATATATATATATATATATTTGCTTTTTGCTGAGGCAATTGAGGTTAAGTGACTTGCCCAGTGCCACACAGCTAGGGAATGTTAAGTGTCTGAGACCAGATTTGAACTCAGGTCCTCCTGACTTCAGGGCTAGAGCTCTATCCACTGCGCCACCTAGCTGCCTCTCTCTCTCTCTCTCTCTCTCTCTCTCTCTCTCTCTCTCTCTCTCAC
>JAJPUD010000987.1:356711-395316 GCA_023553655.1 Myrmecobius fasciatus | reverse complement strand
TCTAATTGCCCTCACAAAGATATAGTTCTCAAGTTACAAGTATCCTCTTCCTGTGTAGGGATATAAATAGTTTAATATTAATAAATAATTTTTTCTTTCCTTTTTTACCTTATTATGTTTCTCTTGAATTTTATATTTGAAGGTCAAGTTTTCTGTTCTGTTCTGGTCTCTTCATCAAGAAAATTTGAAAGTCACCTGTTTCATTGAATATCCATCTCTTTCCCTTGAAGATTGCACTCAATTTTCCTGGTTAGTTCTTGGTTGTAATCCCAGGTCATTTGCCTTCTGTAACATCATATTCCAAGTCCCCTGGCTCTTTAATATGGAAGTTGCTAAGTCCTTGGAATTCTGACTGTTTGTTTCCTTCTGAGTGTTTTCTCCTTGAACTGAAAATTCTGTAATTTGACAAAATATTTCTTGGAATTTTTATTTTGGCATCTCTTTCAGGATTTGATCAGTGGATTCCTTTTACTATTTCACTCTCTGGTTCTAAGATGTCAAGATAGTTTTCTTTGATAATTTTTTGAACAATTCTATCTAGGCTCTTTTTTTGATCATGGCTTTCAGGTAGCCTAATAATTCATAAATTCTCCTCCTGGATCTGTTTTCTAGATAGGTTTTTTTTTCCCAATAAGCCTTTTTGCCTTTTCTTCTATTTTTTCATTCTTTTGATTTTGTTTGACTGATTCTTGATGTCTCTTAGAATCATTAGCTTCCACTTGCCAAATTCTATTTTGTATTTTTGTAGGTTTTTTTTTTCTATTTGGCCAATTATATTTTTAAAGGAGTTGTTTTCTTCAGTGGATTTTTTTCCATTTGGCCAATTCTGTTTTTAAGTTCTTTTCTTTATTCAGTTTTTGTGCTTCCTTTGCTAAGCTGTTTACTCCCCCATCCACAATTCTATTGCATAACTCTCATTCATTTCCCATTTTTTCCTTCTGCTTCTTTTACTTGATTTTTAAAATCCTTTTTGAGCTCTTTCCAATAGGACATTTTGATCTTCAGAACAATTTATATTCCTCTTTGAGACTTCACATATAGGCATTTTGCCATTGTTCTCTTTTTCTGAATTTGTGTTTGATCTTCTGTGTTACCATAGTAGCTTTTTGTGATTAGGGCTCTGCTTCTATAGGTGTTTCTTGTTCTGAGGGACAGGTTCCTGATTATTGGTTTTCTATACTGGTGCCTGAGAGGCTGGTGACTTATCCACTGTTTGGGATAGCCCAACTTACTCATGCCTGTTGTGTTAGGGTTCTGGGGGTATTTGTCCTCTGTACTGAATCTGGCTATCTAAAAGCTAAGTTGCTATGTCATAAGCCTGCTGAACCAAGATTGAAATGGCCTTAGTTTCTGATACGTGCTGCAGCTAAGATTCTCTCACTGGCTTGCCCACATCCTGCTTGTTCTACACTGTGCTCCCCTTGTACTCAAATGAGACATGCCTTTCTTGAAGTCCTTCTAAATTATCTTAAGCTGAAAAATTGTTTCACTCTATCTTTTTGTGGATTCTGGTACTCCAGAATCCATTTAGAGGCTTAATTTAACATTGTTTCAGAGGAAAATTGGGGAAAGTTTTGGCAACTTCCTGGTTTCTCTCTGCCATCTTAGTTCTCAGCTCTTTGAATTTGTAAGAAAGAAAAATCAATAAAAAGCAAGGCCAATCAATAAAGTGAACAGATCTGATAGTATATGCTGCATTTGTCTACATTATACCACCCCACACTCCCATTAAGATTAAGAAAATATATATTGTCTGTTCTCTAAGACAAAGATTAGTTATTATAGTAATTTGAATTTGGCTTTATATAACATACCCTCTGTCCTTACTTAGTGAGAATTATCAAAAATGGTACCCTGGAAAGTAATATTTTCTTTTGGGGATTTTTCATTTGTTCTCTGTGTCGTAAATATTGTGTTGTCACCAGATGCCAATCGCACACACCCAGTGGATTTGTAAGATTATAAGATGGGGGAAAAGAAGGTTAAGCACAGGTCACAATAGAGATTACTTGTGGTATTGAATTATATAATTTTTTTAGGCAGATCTGGATTAATGTTCATCCTGGAAAGAGATTACTATTTGTCTGATTCTGGCCTTAAACGTTAAGCAGAATGTTCAGGTTTTCTACATGAAGCTTATGGTGCTAAGCAACTTCTGATTTATTAAGAACAAATAAAGCAAATGACCCCATAGGTGCCTGCTGTACAAATGATAGGCAGTGAAGTGTTTCAACGGAGAGAACATTTTTTGTGGAACTATGACTCAGTATTACAAAAGCTTCTGCCTCATAGTGGAATACTTAAAAGAAGTTCATTTGGCAAAAAAAATTAGAAATTGACTACCAAGTATTAAAAATATTCCCAGAACAGCCAGCACAAAGCCAGATTTTCATTGCCTATTGGTGAATAAATCTGTTCTCTCAAAATTCTAATTGCCGCAGTTCCTTCCCTGATGTGTTTTGTTACTATAATGTCTTGCCTTAGTGAATTCTCCCATAGCAATAGGTCCAATATGAGCACTTCTTGAGAGGTCTTAATGGAGATAGAAAGTATTAGGATTAATTCTATGGAAACCTATAGAACCTAAATGCCTTGGTATGCCCCTCAATTTTTATGCCAGTTGACCTTAAGCATTTGATAGTAGCTTTGTTTGAATTTAGAACCTCTGCTTTGGTCAAATGAAACATTTATCCATCCACACATATTACTTGATCAAGGCTTTTCCTCTTTCAGCTTTTATTCATGCTATACTAGAATACATTCCCATCTCTGGTTGATTTTTTTTCTGCCAACTAATCAAAAATTAGAAAACCATTGCATACATCTGGTTTATTTGATTGAATGGGTCCTAGAAATCAACCAGGATAATTAAGTATAGTTGAAAGAACTGCCCTTGTAACCATGGGCAAGTTACTTGAGCTGTTTGGTCTTCATGATATAGATGTGTAAAATGAGGAGTTTAGAGAAGGAAACCTATAAAGCCTGTTCTAGCTTGAAATCTGTGGGCCAACACCCATATTTTACCTATGAAGAAATTGATAGCCAGAGAAGTGAAGTTCCTTGCCCAAAATTAGTCATGATATTCCCTTCCTTCCTGAACAGGTTTACCTCTTCTAAAGGTAAACCCAGATCTGGGCTCTTAGTTAAAGCATCCCTCAAATATTTGAACATATATTCATTTCAAAATACCAAATTTTTCATTGATTTCAATTCACATTTTATAAATGAAGAAAAAGAGATGCAGAGAGGAAAAATTAGTTGTCTGATCAACACAAGTGGTTCAGGCTAATGTCCACCTCTGAACTACCAGCTAGCTGTTCTCTCAGTCCTGGGTTCTTTCTATTATACTTTCATGCCTCTGGAGGTTTAATAACAAATACATTTTTGAAAACCACAATTTTAAATCCATAACCAAGCAGTATGATATAATGGAAAGACCATTGTATTGAGTCATGGGAGCTGAATTTTCCTTGCTCTATCACTAGTTCATGCCATCATTACAATAAGAATATCACTTCCCCTCTCTGAGGCACATGGAATAATAAATATAAAATTGAAAAGGATCTCTTAGAACATCAAGTCTAACCAAATCATATCATTAATAAAGAAACTGATGGTTAAAGAGTTTGATTGGTTTCCCACAGGTCACATGAGTAGCCTCACAGCATGTATCTGAATCCACTTCTCTGACTACAGAATCAGTACTCTCTCCCCTATGTCATGCTGCCTCAATTTCCTCAATTTTAGCTGTGGGGATTAGATTAGATAATCTATAAAACCTTTCTTGGTTCAGCATGTAGAAATGTGTGCATATGTGTATGTATGTGGGTATCTTTCATTCTACTTTTTATGTGTATAAGTTTCATTCAAGAATTTTGTCTTAAGAAAACCAGGTGGACCAACAAAATTTCAGGAGCAAGGGATAAGAGCTTAAGGACTGAAATCTTCATTATCCCTCAGAGTGTTGAAAGGCTTGATTTAGAGGAAGATCTCTTATATACTGGGGAGACCCCCTTACTGAGAATTTATAAAAGAGACATGCACAAAAATCACATAATGAAAAGCCATGAATGGGAGCACATACATTTACGGAATTTCAGTTATGAGCAAACCACTATACAGTCCCTAACTTTAAGAAACTTAATATCTAGTTGGAAGCTTAGTACCTGTGTGTTATATGAAAATTAGCAATACAAGACAATTGTTGATAAAATCATAGCATTTAGAAATAAAGGGGACCTTAGGGATAATTTGGTCAAACACATTACCTTGGGCATATAGTTTAATCTCCCTGGGCTGCAGATTTTTCATCAATACAATAAAATGTTTTGATTCAATGACCTCTAAGTTTTCTTCTAGATCTAAATTTATGATCCTATGAACTTTTTCTTTTTTAGCGATATAGAAACTGAGGCTTAGAAAAATTCTAAGTGATTTAAATTTTCCTGGGGCAAGGCAGTCATTTTGTACTACTCTGTCATTTTCCCATTTACCACAACTTTTTCAATCTTTTACATTCTTTCTTGAACTTTCATTACTTTCCCCTCTACCCACCCATTTAATCTTCCCATATTTTGCTGAAAAAAGGCTATTGGCCAAGAGTTCCTTCATTTTTCTTCCTCCCTGTTTCACATCACTTAGGCTTCATATATCTTCAGTCTTATCTCACATGAAGATACTTCTCTTTCCTAGGACAAACCACTTTCTTGAAAAAGAAGTATATTCCACTCCATCTTCTCCAACAGAATGTGCTATCATCCCTGCTCTGTCATTTATCTTCATTTACTTTCTCCTGAATGTTTCTTTACTGCCTATAATCATATCCATGTCTCTCCTAACCTCAAAAAACTTCTCTTTACTTTCTTATTCCCATTAACCATTGTTATATTTCTTTTTCCTTTTGTGACTAAAATCCTTTAAAAGGTCATCTAAAATTGGTGTCACCAAACTTTACTTTTACTTTTTTCTAAATTTTTGAAGTGTCGATTCTGACCTTATCATTCAATTGAAACTACTTTCTTCAAAGTTATTAATGATCTTTTAACTGCCAAATCTAATGAGCTTTTCTTAATCCTCATTCTTCTTGATCTCTCTGTAGCCCTTAACAGGGTCAGTTACTCTCTTTTCCTTGATATTTTCTTCTTTCTAGGATTTTACGGCAGTTCTTTTCTGTTTCTCTTTCTAAATGTCTGACTATTCCTTCTCTATTTTATTGGATATTTATTGAGTGTTCCCAATGGCTCTATATTGGCTTTCTTCTTTTCTGCATCTATACAGTTGTGCTTAGTGATCTCATATGCTTACATGGATTCAATTATCATTTTCATGAAAATAATTCTCAGATTTTATCCGGCCCATAACTACTCTCGACTTTTTTTTCATTTCCAACTATTCATTTAACCTCTCAAACAGGATGTCTCATACATATCTTTAATTCAATATGTCTAAAATTGAAGTCATATTTCCCTTATAGCCTTCCTTTCTTCCTAACTTCAATATCAATGTCAATGACATCATCATTATTCTAGTCACCTAGGACTGCAACCTAAGTATCATCCTCAATTCCTCGCATTCATTCCCCAAATCCTATCAGTTTTCATATTCTGATCTTTCTATCATCACACACATCTTCATAACTTGTCCCATCCTCATTTCTGATGCTATCAACATACTGGGGCAAGCCCTTATCCCTGATCTATTGCAATAACTGAGATTCAATTCAGATCTCCTGACTTCAAGTCTGATATTATTTCTACCACACCACATTTCAGAGAAGAAAGAGATTCCTGTGAGCTGGAGTTGTAGTAAGGTTTCTTGGAGGAATTGGGGTTGGGCCTCAGATGTGAGAATTGGCATGATTTAGATAAGCAAAACTGAACAAATAGAGACTTTTATCTAGGAATGCTATAAGCATAATTGCAGAAGAAAAAATATTCATGGCATGCTCAAAGACCAAGTCTTTTGGTAGAAATAGAAAATTTATGGTAGCTAAGAATGTGCAGTCATACTGGAGAAATAGTTCATCATTGGATTGAAGAAGGTTCCAAATGTCATCTTTATTTTTCTTTACTTTATTATTTACTTTACTTTATTCTTTCAGCAGTTAAAATAATCTTTCTAACTATATATTATCTTAAAATATGACATATTACAAAATTCCATTTATGATTAGGATAAATTTGTGATGGACTACTAGTAAAGAATATTATTTTTATTAATTTTAAGCAAGCATGTATCAAAGATGGAAAGAAAGATGATTTCTAAAAGTACTATGGGGCAATAAATATATTTTATTGATCCACAAGGCTGATTAAATTAGTATTAGTATGTATTGCTGAGTGATTGTATTGAAATAAAATCTTTGCCTACTAGGGTTCTAAAATCTGAACCCAAATCCTTTTGACTATATTTTGTCACCTGTATTTCTGAAATATTAATTTCCTAATCTGCATCATTCAGCAAAAAATGATTTTCTAAATTTAAGGGAGTTATTTCTACATTTTTCAGATATGCTGTATATTTTGCTTCTTCTCAGATATTTGCTATATAAATTTGTATTTTAGATGCTAACTTTCAAAAGCTATAGCATGTGCATCAGAAACTTGGAAATAAATAAATTGTCAACAGTGGAACAATGGTGACAAAATAAAACCTAGGCTTTTCCCACTCATGGCTTTTATAAGTAACTATAAAAAATCAAATATAATTGCTAGTTCAAGCAAACACTAGGATGTATACCTATCATCTTTTCAATAGTGAGAAATGTTTAGGAGCTAGGTGTCAGATGCATTAAATTTCCTAAAGTATTTTCTTTTAGGTCATGCATACATACAATCACATGTACATATGGACAAACACATACTTGATGCACACAAATACATATAAATACATGTGCATATGCATTTACACACATGTACACATATGTGTGCGCACACATTGCCCCCTACTATATACTATATGTCAGGTGGGCCTCTATCCTCCAAAAAAAAGTGAAAAATAGAAATGAAGCCAAATTTCTGTTAACAGTCTTCTGTGGGTTGTAAAATGAACTACCGTTATATTTTTATTGCAACATACATGGTTGTGACATTGTGTTTAACAGTGTTAAGCTTATTGCATCTTAACTAAACACATCTGAAACAAATGATGACCCTCCAGTCTTTGTGATAGTAAAATGGCTCTTTGATGTGATCCCCTGGACTTGAAACATTAAGTTAATTTTCCTCTGGATCTCTGAGCTGCATCCTTTCTTCCCCCTGCGGAAACCCTGTGAGGAATACAGCTTTTGACCGAATGACAGAGTGTGGAGGGTGAGATAAGATGCATTAAATTAGAATATGACAAAAAAGCCTATTTAAATATTTGTCACAATGGCATGTTCAACTCAGGAAGTGAAGGCAAACCAATGTAGGGACCTAATATTTTTAAGAGAAATTTGGTAAACTACCCAAATTACTTTCACACTTTGAAAAAATAAAATTAAACACTCTACATGGATAAATGTAATTTCTGAATTAGAGATTATTTTTCTATAATTTTGAATAAATCTCCTCTTGGTTCCTTTTATTTTAATATGTAGATATAGCTTTTAGAAAGTTCCCTATCTTGTGCCATACTATGATTGGAACTAGAAAGATACAAATAACAGTTTTGTTTGAAAAAAAAAATTTTAATGCAAAGGTGAAGGGAAAAGCATTATTATTAAATGTGTATTTCTAAAATTTTCTTTTTAGTTTTTCTTTTTCCTTTTTCATAAGAATATAATGTCATTGAAAAACTTGAAGTGAGTCTTGGACTTGAGTCCTAGCTTTACCATTTACTGGCACTCTTTACTGCCTTGGTTGAAATACTTAAACTTCTCTTAGTACAGTATAAATCTAAGCTGTCATTTTTAGTATGACATTGTTACCAACCATAAAAAAAATTCTGAAGAATAGTGAAGGTACAATTTAAATCATAAAGTGATGTTTCCAATTAAGGCAGAAAATATATTAAATTTTTGAAAAATACAGCAAAGTGGCACTTTGTTCCTACATTTTAATTATGTAAATACCTTAGATGATTCTTTTTTTAAAAAGAGATGGATGGATAAATACCTGATAGTTATCTTTTTTTTAAGTTGTATTTTACTCTGATGGGGCATAAAGAGCACTAGTCTCTGATGGGGTTAATCTAGCTACATAAATTTCCATGCTGTGTATGATAGTAGTAAAGCTTGTGATCCCTTGATCTTTGATTAGATCTGAGCTAGTAAATATCTTGTGATTAATCAAAATGGGTTGTTCTGCATGTAGTATAAGTCACCTTCACAGATGGGCTAGAGCATCAGAGTTCTTCATGAATATTTGTTTTAATCCATTCCAGACCAGACTTGCTTTGTGTTTATGTATTTAAATCGGATTTATTCAGCCAAATGACAGTAGTTAAAAGAAATTGTAACTTGAAGCTTTGAACAGTGGGGCAAGAGGTTGAAAAGGAAGAAATGTTTTCATTCTCCAAGGATATTTTATGTAATGTTTCATATGTGAAAAATGGAGAGTTATTAATTTCTTAGTCAAATTTAAAATATAGCCCTATCAATACTTTTCTTTTACACTGAACATATTTTCATGTTTAGAGAATTCTTTTTGTAAATCATCTATGAAGACATTTATTAGTGAAAACAGCAGGTATTTTAAAAGTTGAATTGTTCTTATTTTAGTGGCATAAGCAGCTACACTTTAGCATCCTTTAAACATAGGGATGAGCGGTTTTTTTCCCTCCTCTGAGCTAGTCAATTACATCTTCCTAAAAAGCTGATTTATTTTGATAGGTAAAATAGTAAGCATTGGAAAATTGTTTCATTGCAAAATATCTGTGACTTTGTCTCCATAGAAAATAGCATTGACCCCATTCCCAATGAATGGCTCAATCAATTGATTAAAATGGGGTTTTTGATGATATTTACAAGTTGATTGAACTAACAATAAAGTAAATATGATATCAATAAAGGAAATATGATATGGTAGGAAAAACTACTAAACTGGGGAGAGTCAGATATGGATTCAGTTTTGGCTCTATTACCATCTGTATGACCTTAAGCAAGCCATTTAATAATCCTAAGTAATCCATCTTCTCATCTAAATTATGAGAAAACATGTTAAATTTCCTTTAAGGTCCCTTCTACATTTATTATTCTTTGATTAAGCAACTCATTCAAAAGCTATCAAAAGATTCAGATTCAAGGCCTTTGTTATTATTTTCTATTACCACCATCTAGTACAATGCAAAGAAGACATAGAGAAGAAGAAGAAAAATAACATTGGTTTTCAAATTAAGAGGATATGAGTTCAAATCCCTGCTTTGCTTCTCATTACTAACATGATATGGCAGTTGGAAAGACATTTTACCTCTGTTCATATGCAAAATGGAGTTATTAGATTAAATAATTTTCATAGAGACAACTTCAAATTCTAAAGTTTAAGTTATTTGTCTTTTTATCACAATTAACTTATTTACATTTGGAAGGATATTAAGCTGGTTAACAATTAAATAAGCTAGTTATTAAGTAATGGGACATTAAATCCCATGGTTTATTATCACCAAAGTGATCATTAAAATGTGAATGAAACTGATATTTACCTTTTGCTATGAAACAAATAATTATATATAATTAATTTCTGCCCAGGTGCTATATGTCTCAGTAAAGTAATTGGATTGGATTAATAATATCATAACAACTGCTTGAGCAAAGAAAAATCAAGTCAATCCATCAGTAATCTTGTTCTCTATAACGTTAGAACAACAAACATTTTTGAATAAACTGAGACAATCAGTTTAATTTTGTTTAGATTATAAAATCCATTTCAATCATAGGTTTGGAGGGTTGTTGGGAGCCATATTTTAAATAATTTTATTGCATAATTTTGAATGAGAAAAAATGCACTCCCAACTAACTTACAGGTTTTCAGGACTTTCCATCAACAAAACCCAAACTTAACAGAAATTTTAACAGGTAAAAGTCAATATCAAAGACCAGTTTTAAGGAACACAACATGGACAAACTGTTTAAACATGGACAAATTGTTTATTTTTCTTACATGAGAAATGTATATTATATGTTTAAGATTCTCATCAACAGTAGTGTAGCTCAAAAGAAAGATTGGAAAAGTTAAGGTAAAATTAGTAATCATGTTACACAAATGAAGTACAAAGGAAGAATAGACAGACATTAGAGGGGGAGGAGAGTGATGGGAAGATAGAGAAGCAAAGGGTGAGGTAAGAAGACTAAGGAGACTTAATTGTAACAGGATCAGAGTCATTAGACATAGGCAATGTCTTTACTAGTAAAAATGTAAATTAGTTTTAAAGCATAGCTAATTTTCTAGATACTTATTTTACACACTAATAAATGGAGTGAGTGAGTTTGGGACTCAATTGGGAATATTTTTGGGAATTGCATAGGAAGAGAAGGAGAGAAAAAAGTAGTAAAGAAAGAAAAAATAGATGGAAGGAAGGAAAAAAGGACAAAAGGAATTAAGGGAAAAAGAATAGAAGGGAAGAAAAGAAGAAAGGAAAAGAAGGAAAGAATGAAAGGAAAGAAGAAATGAAGGAAAAGAAGGATAGAAGAAGGGAAGTAAAGAAGGGAATGAAGTAAATAAGCATTTATTAAGCATATGCTATATGATAGGCACTGTGTTAAGTTTTTAAATATATAATTTGATCCTTAAAACATCCCTATAAGGTAGGTGCTATTAGTTATTTCCATTTTACAGTTAAAGAAACTGAGACATAAAGAGGTTAAGCAACTTGCCCAGTAAAGTCATTTGCATCATCTCAGGTCTTGCTAAATTCAGGCCCAGAATTCTATCCACCATGCTACCTAGAATGATCATAGAATTAGATTTTGAGCTGGAAGGACCCTCTAAGTTCATCAGGTCCAGCCACCTCTCATAAATAAGAAAAACAAATTTCAGAGAAGTTAAGTGAGTTGTCTAAGATTATAAAGGTTCTAAATCTCTAAGAGAGGAATCAGGCCCAAATCATTTAACTCCAACTATCCTATCAAGATGGTATAAATGCAGTAAGGCATATTGTTGAATAGTATAATTGGGGAAAACCCCTCTGAAATTGTCTAGCTCCTCTGTCAGCTTCTAGACATGGCTGTCACATATCTTGACGTGATTAATTTGACATGCTCTGTTTTTCTTATTGTTTACCTAGGAGACCTGGGGAGCCTCCATTGATAAATGGCTGCATTCCTTTTTTTGGAGTATTCTTTCAGATGAAAAAAGACCCTTACAAAAGCATTCAAGATTATCATAAAAAATATGGAAACATCTTTACCTTAAAAATTAATGGTAAGAATTCTGTTCATCAATGTCTTCTATAGTCATTTTGTGTTTCTTAATTTTTTCAAAGATGTTATTTACTAACTTTCACATATAGAACTCCCATTAAAAACAAACCATTGTATCTGTTAGGGAACTGCCTTTTCAATGTTGTACATGACTCTAATGTAATTACTGTACTATAAGAAACAATGAGACATTCAGGGTCACATGAGCAATAAGATGAAGGTCAAAGTATTTTCTTTGATACCTGTGACCTTTCAAACCTCTTCAAAGCAGAAATTATGCACCTAAGGTAAAGTACCTTAAGCTATCTTCATAGTTTAAGATACTAAGAATTTTAAAGAGGGTGGAAAAAAGAAACCCAAATACCATGAACTGATGTTTGCTGACCCTGAACTGAATCAGTACCTCTTCCCCATCAAGGTTTTATTAGAAGACCTAAAGATATGCCACAGGCTAGTGACAAAACCCAGACCCGACATCCAATTTCCCTTCTTCCTGGTACTATGGAGAACATCACTCCAAGCTGTGAACATTTATCCTGATTGTGATAGATAGATAGATAGATGACTACAACTCATCAAGATCAAAAGTCTGCCAGTGATCATAATCCTCTAGCACCAGTGCTGCAACATGTCAAAATTCTGGTGCCATGCTAAAGAATTAAGCAACAGAAGGCACATGGTAGAACAGTATGTTGTTGGTGGGGTGGGACTCAAATCAAGCCTCAAACATTTACTACCTATGTGACCCTGGACAAGTCACTTACTGTTTACTTCAGTTTCCTCAGCTATAAAGTGATCTGTAGAAAGAGATGGCAAAGCTCTCTAATATCTTTGATAATGTAATCCCAATTGGTGTCATGGAAAGTTAAACATGAATAAATCACAAAAAGGGACAAAGAGGGAATAGCACTTCCAGATGCCAAATAATATTATAAACAAGCAGTTATCAAAACCATTTAGTATTGGTTATAAGATAGAAAAATCAATGAAGAATTGAAGGGCTAAGAATTAAAGATATGTAAACTATTTGTATGCATATGTAAAATCAATAGTCAATCCCTAATAGATATTGATCAAAGAATATGAACAAAGGGTTGTCAAAAAAAACCTTAAAAAGTATTTGCAACCACATGAAAACAAAATACTCCAAATCATTAATAAAAAGAGAAATGCAAATCAAAACAACACTGAGGTTCCATTTCACACTTTGCAAATTGGAAAAAAATGACCCAAAAATGGCAACAGACAATTTTGAAAAGCAATTTGAAATTACACAAATATTGATCAAATGGCATCCTTTTGCTGGACTTATACTCCAGTGAAATCGTCAATAAGAAAGAAGTCCCCAAACAATCAAAAATATTTATAGCAACATTTTTGTGATACTAAGAATTGAAAACAAAGTATATGCCTATCAATTGGAGAATGACTTTTAAAAGTATGCTATATGAATGTAATGGAATAATACTATGCTTTATGTAATGTGTATGATAAATCCAGAGAACCATGGAACAATTTATATGAACTGATACAGTGTGAAGTAAGTAGAACCAAGAAGACAACATGCAGATTAATTACAACAATTTAAATGGAAATAACAAAGGCATACCAAAAAGTTAAAAATAAATGTAAAAAAATTGTAAAGATAAAGTGTGATCCAAATAAAGAGAAAAAAAGAAGACATCTCCAACCTATCCCTTTGTGGAAGTAGGAGGTTCACAGGTATTACACACATTTTCAGATTTTCTCAATGTATCTATTAGTTGTGCTGACTTTTTTTCCTCTCTAAATATTACTATTTGTCACATGGGCTGATTCCTGGGGAGAGGGAGGAAGAGAGATAAATGGAATACCATGGTGATAAAATAAACAGAAAACATCAATTAAAAAAACTTAAAGGAAATTATATATGTGATAAATACATAAAAGCAAGGGAAAATCTTTTTGAACAGATATCTAAGAGCTATTCATGAGTCCAGTCCCACTATTGTTCTAAGTAAAGTAAGCAGAGGCAAGAAAACAATATACACAGTGACTACAATGATGTAAAAAGAAAGAACAGTCAAATACCAAAATAAAAACAAACAAACAAAAACCAAATAGCAAAATTATAAGAACCACACAGAACTCAAATGAAGAAATATAAGAAAACACTCCTAATTTACCCCTTCATGCAGGTGGGAGGACAGCAGGTATTGCTTATTGCATGTGTGTTTGGACATTTTCAATATATTGATTAACTTTGATGATTTTTTCCCTCTAAACAATACTGCTTGTCATTGGTATGGATTTCTGGGAGGGGATGAGAGAGGGATACTTGGAATGATTATGGTGCTGTAAGGAATACATTTATCAATTAAAAAACTGTTTTAAAAAGAAAGAATGTTACTTGCATAAAATAGAGAAAGAAAACATCAACTAATTGGGCTTATTATTAAAAAAAACCTAGAAAAAGAACAAATTAAAAACCTTCAATTAAATACCAAATTGGAAATTCTAATAATCAAAGGAGAAATTAATAAAATTGAAAATAAGAAAACTATTGAATTAATAAATAAAACTAAGAGTTGGTTCTATGAAAAAACCAACAAAATAGATAAGCCTTTAGTTAATTTGATAAGAAAAAGGAAAGAGGAAAATCAAATTGTTAGTCTCAAGAATGATAAGGGAGAACTTTCCTCCAATGAAGAGGAAATTAAAGCAATAATTAGGAGTTACTTTGCCCAACTTTATGCCAGTAAGTTTGATAATCTAAATGAAATGGAGGAATATCTACAAAAATATAGATTGTCCAAGTTAAAAGAAGAGGATATAAATTATTTAAACAGCCCCACATTAGAAAAAGAAATAGAACAAGCTATTAACCAACTCCCTAAGAAAAAATCTCCAGGGCCAGATGGATTTACATGTGAATTCTACCAAACATTCAAAAAACAATTAATTCCAATACTACACAAACTATTTGAGAAAATAGGGACAAAAGGTATACTGCCAAAATCCTTCTATGAGACCGATATGGTGCTGATAGCTAAACCAGGTAGGGTGAAAACAGAGAAAGAAAACTATAGACCAATTTCCCTAATGAATATTGATGCAAAAATTGTAAATAAGATATTAGCAATGAGATTACAGAAAGTCATCCCCTGGATAGTACACTGTGACCAAGTAGGATTTATACCAGGGATGCAGGGCTCGTTCAATATTAGGAAAACTATCAGCATAATTAATTATATTAATAACCAAACTAACAAAAACCATATGATTATCTCAATAGATGCTGAAAAAGCATTTGATAAAATCCAACACCCTTTCCCATTAAAAACACTAGAGAGTATAGGAATAAATGGGCTTTTCCTTAAAATAATCAGTAGCATCTATTTAAAACCATCAGCAAGCATCATATGTAATGGAGACAAACTAAAACCATTCCCAATAAACTCAGGAGTGAAACAAGGCTGCCCACTGTTGGGCATATTGTATTAGATATTGTTATTAGATATTGTTACAATATAGAATATTGTATTAGAAATGTTAGCTTTAGCAATAAGAGAAGAAAAAGAGATAAAAGGAATCAGAGTAGGTAATGAAGAAACCAAATTATCACTCTTTGCAGATGACATGATGGTATACTTAGGGAAACCTAGAGACTCAACTAAAAAACTACTAGAAACAATTCACAACTTTAGCAAAGTTGCAGGATTCAAAATTAATCCACATAAATCATCAGCATTTTTATATATTACCAACAAAGTTCAGCAGCAAGAGATACAAAAAGAAATTCCATTCCAAATAACAGATGATAGGATAAAATATTTGGTAATCTATCTGCCAAGGAAAAGTCAGAAACTATATGAATTAAACTACAAAACACTTTCCACACAAATAAAATCAGACCTAATCAATTGGAAAAATATTAAGTGCTCATGGGTAGGCAGAGCGAACATAATAAAAATGACAATACTACCCAAACTAATCTACTTATTTAGTGCCATACCAATCAAACTCCCAAGAAATTATTTTACAGATCTAGAAAAAATAGTAGCAAAGTTCATTTGGAAGAACAAAAGGTCAAGGATTTCAAGGGGATTAATGAAAAAAAAAGGCAGATGAAGGTGGCCTAGCTGTACCAGATCTAAAACTATATTGTAAAGCAGTGGTCCTCAAAACCGTTTAGTACTGGCTAAGAAATAGAGCAGTCGATCAGTGGCACAGGATTGGTTATCAGGACAATCTAGGCAATAACCTTAACAATTTAGTGTTTGATAAACCCAAAGACCCCAGTTTTTGGGATAAGCACTCACTATTCGGCAAAAACTGCTGGGAAAATTGGAAACTAGTGTGGAAAAAATTAGGGCTTGACCCATACCTAACACCACATACCAAGATAAGATCTAAATGGGTTCATGATCTAGATATAAACAGTGATTCTGTAAACAAGTTAGAGGAACGTAATATAGTTTACCTCTCAGATCTATGGAGATGGAATAAATTTATGTCCAAAGAAGATCTGGAACTCCTAATTGAACACAAGATGGATAATTTTGATTACATTAAGTTAAAAAGTTTCTGTACAAATAAAATTAATGCAGACAAGATTAGGAGGGAAGCATCAAATTGGGAAATTATCTTTACATTTAATGGTTCTGATAAAGGCCTCATTTCTAAAATATATAGAGAATTGTCTCATATATATAAAAATTCAAGCCACTCTTCAATAGATAAGTGGTCAAGGGATATGAACAGACAATTTTCAGATGATGAAATTAAAACCATCTCTAGTCATATGAAAAGGTGCTCCAAATCACTATTGATCAGAGAAACGCAAATTAAGACAACTCTGAGGTACCACTACACACCTGTCAGATTGGCTAAAATGACAGGAAAAGATAAAGATGAATGTTGGAGGGGATGTGGGAAAACTGGGACACTAATAACTTGTTGGTGGAACTGTGAATGGATCCAACCATTCTGGAGAGCAATTTGGACCTACACTCAAAAAGTTATCGAACTGTGCATACCCTTTGACTCAGCAGTGTTTCTACTGGGCCTATATCCCAAAGAGATCTTAGAGGAGGGAAAGGGCCCCACATGTGCAAGAATGTTTGTGGCAGTCCTTTTGTAGTGGCTAGAAACTGGAAACTGAAGGGATGCCCATCAATTGGAGAGTGGCTGAATAAATTATGGTATATGAATGTTATGGAATATTATTGCTCTGTAAGAAACGACCAGCAGGACGATTTCAGAGAGGCCTGGAGAGACTTGCATGAACTGATGCTGAGCAAAATGAGCAGAACCAGGAGATCATTATACACGGCAACAATAATACTATATGATGATCAAATCTGATGGACGTGGGTCTCTTCAACAATGAAATGTTTCAAACCACCTCCAATTGTTCACTGAAGAAAGCCATATACACCCAGAGAGAGGGATGTGAAATGTGGACCACAACGTAACATTTCCATGCTCTCTATTGATATTTGCTTGCATTGTGTTGCCTTTCTCTGATTTTCTTTTTTTTTCTTGTAGATAGGATTTTTCTTGCGTAACTTGTCAAGTATTTTAACATTATTAATATGTAGTGGGCTTCCTGCCATCTAGGGGAGGGAAGGGGACTGGGGGTAAAATTTGTAATGGAAAGCTTTGTAAAGATCAATGCTGGGGAACTACCCATACATATGTTATACAAATGAAAAGCTTTAATTAAAAAAAATAAAGCACACCAAAGCTTTTTGGAACTTCAAAAAAAAAAAAAAGAATGAATGAATAATTCAAAGAAACATTTCAGTATTGGAAATTTCTTCAGAAATCATTTAAGATCAACCTTCCTATACAAAATGAAATAGGCAGAGCTGGGAAAAATATACCCAATGAATATAGCAATGTAAATGGGAAAAAAAAACAACTACAAAGAAAAATAGAATTGAATGATATTCAATTTTAATGACCAATCTTGTTTTCCTATAAATGATAAAAAGATGCCACCTCCATCCCTTGTTTGCAGATACAGGAGAATCTATGTGGATTGCATAAATTATCAGAATCAGTTGTTATGTTGGGTAGTTTTGCTAAACTGTTTATTCTTTTTTTTATTACTTGTTTCAAGTAATCACCCGCCGAATAGAGCAGCAGGTCGTTGGGATGACATATTTGTAAAAGAATGTGATACAAAAACAAATATATGTGTGTGTGTGCATATGTATACATATATATATATATCACACTGGTGTTTCTCCATATTATCATTACAATGGTGATGATACAAAACTAGAGGAAAGGGGAGCTAACCATTTCCTTGGGTTGAAAATTAAAGATTAATAGAAAACTTTTTTTTTCAGCCTAATAGAGAAAAGATGTTGAAAAGATATATGTAGATGATTTATATCATCCTTAAATACTCACATATTGTTTGACCAATCCTACTAAAAATGAAAAACACTTTCTGGTTTTTTAAATATTCATCTTCTCATTTTACCTGGATTAGATGTACGAGAGCTACTCATAGGCCTAGACTCACTACTTTTTTACATAGGAGATTTGACTCACTATATTTCCAACACAGTTTGGTTGCCTCCTTCTTAGACAACATTGTAGCCTACTCCTCTTGGACACTCATCATATTAATGCAGAATTTAGTGCAATTAGTCAATGTTCTTTTTTTTTTCAAAGCCCAGAAACCCACAATTCAAGAAATCCTCAATCTTTAACTTTCTAGGTAGCTGGGATTATATGTGTGTGCCACAGCACTGATGCTTTTTGATATCATACATTCTATCCAAAGTAAGAGAAAAATGATGCATGGAGTATATTCCAGGACAAGTAGGAAGAGAAATAGAAGCCTATACCTATCATTTGGCTTTTTGGCTAATGTCAGCCAAAGTGACATAAAATGACATTCATCTATAGGCTGCACTGCAGATTTTCTTTACCATACTCCAGAAATTTCTTCATCCTGAAAGTTCATTCCAGCCTTGGAATTCATATAATTAAAAGCTCCTTTCCTGTGAGACCCTGGGCAAATCACTTAACCCCAATTGCCTCAGGAAAAAAAAAAGCTTCTTTCACCCTTTTGGCCTCTTCCTAGATTGGATATCTTCTCTCAGAACCTCCATTTAAGGAAAAGTCCCTACTCAGTCAGGTAGTTCAGGCTGCTCCATGGACTTTCCACCATGTTCTCATGCATCTTTCTTCCCATTTGATTTTGTCTCTTTTCAGCTTTCTTCATGTATTGTCTTTTCCCTGCTATAATGAAAGCTACTTGAGGGCAGGGGAATTCTTTTTTTTCTGCTTGTATTTGTGTTTCCAACTCTTGGGACAGTTTCTGGCAATAGTAAATACTAAATAAACGCCCTTGTCTGAGGGAGTTGGCACTCAACAGTTCATTATGAATCAGTCCAGTAAACTCTTCTTGATGTATTTTTTCTTACTAGAAAATGCCCATAAACTTTTCACGAAAGCAATTTGACCAACTTTAAGGACCTTAAAGTAATCTATATCAGAATCAAACTAAAAAGAAAATATCCTTTCTTTCAGTAATAGCTGTGTCAAAGAAAGGAAATTTTTCAGCTTTCATATTAGAATTGTTTTGTGTGTAGTGATAATAAAAAGTTAATGAACAATGTTTATTATTAGTTTTCAGTTCTGCACCTCAAACTGGTATTTTGACTAGAGTGACTAGACATCAGACAGATGGAAAGAAATTGTTTTTATTGTTGTTGTTCTTCTTGTTATTTTAAAGATTGGGTCTCCTTATCATGCCCAAGCTGTAAATGCTGGTAAAAGCAGGCTATATGGCCAAGTCACTATCTATATGTATATTCACTAGATCCTGGCTATTATTAGTTTGAGTAATTGATGCATAGATAAGGTGTGCCCAAAAATTGGTTAAAATAGGACACTTAATAACCCTATATGGGACCAAGAGAATGCATAGCAAAATTGTCTCTGATTAGGCCCTTTCTAAGAAAACCATTCCCAAGGGAGTGATGATCTCTAATACCAAACTCTAGCATTGTAGGACAAATATGAAAATATATATGTGGAAATTCGAAAGCTTCAGTGAACCCAGAGACATAACCCACGATGGAATGGGTAGATTAAATGATTTGGTATCAGTCTGTTTCACAGAGCACCTGAAATAAGCTTTGCAATGAAATAGATTTTGCTCTGGTTTCTAGGAGTAAGGATCTGCTTTCTCCTCTTAGTTTCAAGAGAAACAGTTGTGTTAAATAAGATCCTGTCAAAGTTCTTTTGTTTTGTTTTGTTTTTTTAAAGATAATCACACTACAGGTAGGCATAGGATTTTAGACCTGCTCCATTTGCTCTTGGAACTGGTTTGTTACTCCTTAGGCATTCTAGTCACCACCTGTCCTCATATTAATTGCTTACCATATTGGTTGAAGATTTCATGTAGATTGCTGATCAGCTAAATCCACTGTAGCTCAGAATTAATAAATTCAAGAGATCAACTAGTATTAGTTTGTCAGTAATAGGAATTATAGGTATCTACTATCAAGCCTATTAGTTTTTTTTAAGTTTGAAAAAGAATAAGAATTGATAGGAAATGACAAGAATTTTCTTTTTTTTATTTTTTCCTTTCATTTGCATAACATATGTGTGGGTAATTCTTCAACAATAAACCTTACATAGCTTTCTGTTACAAATTTTCCCCCCCAACTCCCCATCCCTCCCCTAGATGGCAGGATATCCACTACATGTTAATTATGTTAAAATATTGGCAAATTGAATTTATGTATACATATTTCCAAACTTATCATTGTTGTGCAAGAAAAATCTTATCTATACAAAAGATATATCAGATAAAGGAAACACAATGTAAGCAAACATCAATCAAGGAGTATGAGAATGTTATGTTGTGATCCACATTTCACATCCCTCTCTCTGGGTGTATATGGCTTTCTTCAGTGAACAATTGGAAGTGGTTTGAAACATTTCATTGTTGAAGAGAGCCATGAATGACAAGAATTTTCAAAGGCATAGCTCATTTGGCATACCCCAACCCCATTCCCTTTTAATCTGGGCCACTGAGTTGCTTTAGCATCCTAGTAAGTCATGCTATTCTATCCTTGCCCTTGCATGTGAGTAGTGGAAGTGATATTCCCCCCAAATCCTTTCTGGAAGACTATTAAATGGCTTTTAGGTTGGGATAGGGTTTCTTAATGGTACCTGATAGTATACTGAGCCAAGATTCCTTTGACTATGGAGCAAAAGAAATATCCTATGGCTGGAAAAATCTAACAAGAAAAGTTGTCAAATTGTTGGCAAACAAAAGTAAGGCAAAATCAGAAGGATTTAATTACCTCAGGTTAACATACAGTTAGTTGCATTGGCTGACACTTTTATATTAACTGAGGTTCTCTTTACACAATGACAAAACTAGTCGATTTTTTTTTTCAAATAACAAAAGTTTTTGACTGTCATCAAGTAGATAAAACAAGTAACTAAATGAATTTCTCATTTCTCCCATTGTTGTTTTGACATATTCTTAGTGGAATAAAGAGAAAGTTATGAATGTTAACTTACTTTTGTTTACCTTGAAAAAATCAATAATAAAAAGCTTTACTTATAATCTCAAATACTGAGACTCATTGAATTCTATACTGTTGTAGTGATGTGATGGGAATAATGTTTTGCATGTAGCCGACAAAACTTTAATGATTGTAAATGCACTACTTATCTACTCTTTCAACCCATTTATAAATACAGGTATTATGAAAAAAAGATATATATATATTGTCCTAATAATCAATTCTTAAAATAGTTCATCTGGAAAATTTGAAATAATGAGCCAGTTTCTGCCTTTGTCCCATACTCAATCATGTGATTTTTCCAGTTGTACTTTTTCATGTGATGAGCAAATGATTGTCATCCAAAAAAGTCACAAGGGACACAAATGTCATCTTAATAAAGAAATTAAAAGGCACATCTTTCCATGAGAAACAATGTAAATTTCTGACCTGTCGTAGAAAATAGTTCTCTAATTGGTTTTGTGTGGTGGTGCAGCAGAATCATTTTCTCTAAACGTCACACCAGAGAAGCAGTACTGTAAATCATTGTCAACAGTTCAGTGAAATCTTCCTAATAAGAGGATGATTACATAAATGTGATAGTCTGCAGGGGGAAAAAAGTAATTTCTGGTTTTCTAATAGTCACTCAACGAACACTTTTATTGGGAATAAAAAATAAGTTGACTCAGCTAAGCAAGAATGTTAAAAAAAAAAAACCAAAATCTTGAAAAACACTTTTCATTGGTATTTTAGTGAGACATTATGAAATTTTAATATCAGAATATTATGAAAATTATGTATAAAATATGGAACAGCTAATGATTTATTGCTCTAAAAAATTTGTGACTGTTTTTTTTAAATAAGAAGAATATTTTGTTATTGCGATGGAAAAGTTAAAACTTCATTTTTTTATTCAAATAAGACACATCTATCTTTAAATTTAGATGATAAACTAGAGCCTTACATTAAGTTTATATTAATTATATAATTACATCCATCATTTGAACCCAGAGTTTTTAATTCACAATTAATGTTTCAAAATAATTTTAATCATCATTTAAATACTGATTTCTACATTGTGTTTTAATTCATTGACAATTTTAATCTATGACAAGAAAATATTTTTAAAGAATTTTCTTGACCATGCTCATTTATTATTAATGTTTCCTCTTTTTCACAGAGGTTCAGATAAAAGTAGTCTTTACACAAGTAACTATTTTGCCACTATTGCTTCTTGGGGACAGTGAGATGGTATAGTGTATACAGTATAAGACTTGACATAAGAAAGACCTGACTTCAAATCCCACTTCAGACACTTATTAGAAGTCTAAACCTGAACACAATTTCTTAACTTCTCTGTCTATAAAATGGAGATAATAATACATCACAGAGTATTTGTGATGACCAAAAATGTTACCATAAGTAAAGGGTTTTGAATTTCAAAGTGGTATATAAATGCTAGCTGTTATGTTTAATATTCTATGGATTGTTATACTTATTAGAATAATCAACTTTATCAATAACAAAACTAACAAAAATCATGATTATCTCAATAGATGCAGAAAATCATTTGATAAAATCAACACCCATTCCTATTAAAAACATTAGAGAATATAGGAATAAATTGACTTTTCCTTAAAATGATCAGTAGCATCTATTTAATACTGCCAGCAAATATCATTTGTAATGGGGACAAAATAGAAGATGAGTGAAACAAGGTTGCCCACTATCACCATTATTATTCAACATTGTATTACAAATGTTAGCTTTTTCAATAAGAGAAGAAAAAGAGATTAAGAGAGTAGATAATGAGAAAACCAAATTATCATGCTTTGCAGATGATACTATACTAAGAGAACCCTGGAGAATTAACTAAAAACTACTAGAAACAATTCACAACTTTAGCATAGTTGCAGGATACAAAATAAATCCACATAAATTATCAGCATTTTTATATATTACCAACAAAGTCTAGCAGAAAGAGATAAAAAAAGAAATTATATCCAAAATAACTGTTGATAGAATAAAATATTTGGGAATATATCTGCCAAGGGAAAGTCAGGAACTATATGAACACAACTACAAAACACTTTCCACACAAATAAAGTCAGATTTAATCAGTTGGAGAAAGATTGTGTTCATATGGATAGGACAAGTGAATATAATAAAAATGACGATACTACCTAAATTAATCTACTTATTTAGTGCCATGCCAATTAAACTCTCAAGAAATTATTTTACAGACCTAAAATAAATAATAACAGAGTTCATCTGGAAGAACAAAAGGTCAAGATTTTCAAGGGAATTAATGAAAAAAAATGCCAGTGAAGGTGGCCTAGATGTGCCAGAACTAAAACTACATTATAAAGCAGCAGTAATAAAAACTATTTGGTACTGGCTAAGAAATAGAATAGTCAATCAGTGGAATAGGTTAGGATAACAGGATAAAATAGTCAATAAGTATAGTAATCTAGTGTTTGACAAACCCAAAGACCCCAGCTTTTGGGATAAGAACTTACTATTTGACAAAAACTTCTGGGAAAATTGGAAACTAGTACAGAAAAAACTAGGCATTGATCCACACCTAACACCACCTACCAAGATAAGGTCAAAATGGGTTTATGATTTAGACATAAAGAATGACATTATAAGCAAATTAGTAGAACATAGGATAGTTTACCTCTCAGATCTGTGGAGAAGAAAAGAATTTAGGTCCAAAGAAGAAGTAGAACTCATAACTGAACAACAAACAGATAATTTTGAGTATAAAACTTAAAAAGTTTTTGTACAAATAAAACTACTGCAGACAAGATCAGAAGGGAAGCCATGAATTGGGAAAACATTTTTACATTTAAGGGTTCTGATAAAGGCCTCATTTCTAAAAATATATAGAGAATTGACTCAAATTTATAAGAATCCAAGCCATTCTCCAATTGATAAATGGTCAAAAGATATGAACAGACAATTTTCAAATGAAAAAATTAAAACCATTTCTAGTCATATGAAAAGGTGCTCCAAATCACTATTGATCAGAAAAATGCAAATTAATACAACTCTGAGACACCACTATACACCTCTCAGATTGGGTGAAATGACAGGAAAAAATAATGACGAATGTATGAAGGGATGTGGGAAAACTGGGACACTAATACATTATTGGTGGAACTGTGAACAGATAAAGCCCTTCTGGAGATCAAGTTGGAACTATACTCAAAAGGTTCTCAAACTGTACATACCCTTGATCCAGTAATATTTCTACTAGGCCTGTATTCCAGAGAGATCTTAAAGGAAGGAAAGGGACCCACATGAACAAAAATGTTTGGGGCAGCTCTTTTTGTAGTGGCAAGAAACTGGAAACTGAATGGATGCCCTTCAATTGGAGAATGGCTGAATAAGTTATGGTATAAGAATGTATGGAATATTATTCTTCTATAAGAAAAGATCAGGAGAATGATTTTAGAGAAGCCTGGAGAGACTTGCATAAACTGTTACAAAGTGAAATGAGCAGAATCAGGAGATTATTGTACATGGCAACATCAATGTTATACGATGATCAATTCTGATGAATGTGACTCTTTCCAACAATGAGATGACTTATATCAGTTCCAATGATCTTGCAGTGAAAAGAGTAATCTACACACAGAAGGAGGACTGTGGGAACTGAATGTGGATCACAACATAACATTCTCACTCCTTTTGTTGTTGTTCATTTGCATTTTGTTTTCTTACTCATTTACTTTCCTTTTTTATTTTATTTTTCTTGTGCAGCAAGAGAATTGTATAAATGTTTATGCATATTTGATTTAACATATCTTTTAACATGCATAACATATATTGGATTGCTTGCCATCTAGGGGAGATGGTGAGGGGAAGGAGAGAAACATCTGAAATACAAGACTGTGCAAGGGTCAGTGTTGAAAAATTACCTGTGCATATATTTTGAAAATAAAAAGCTTTTAAAAAAAAGAATCAACAGTAACAACAAAAACAAAAAGAATGGCAAGGAGGCAGAAACTCAATTCCCAAACACCCATTCCTTCAAAAGTAGCTTCAAAAAGTAGCAGACACAGTTGTGCTCTTCCTTCTACTCATTTCACTGAATCATATCATCTGCAAAAAGTGATATTTTTCCTTCTTTGTGTTTATTTTCTTGATTGCTTTTCTTTTCTTATTGCTATGGCTAGCATATCTACAACTAAGGCAAATTGTAGTGGTGATTACAGGTGATTATAGGCATCCTTGCTTTATCCCTCATTTTATTAGAAAGGTCACTAACTTTTTTCCAATACAGATAATGTTTGTTATTAGTTTTAGGCAGGTATTATTTAGTACGTTAAGAAAAAGTCCATTTATTTCTACACATTCTAGCTTTTTTTAGCAAAAAATGTCTGTTGGAATTTGTCAGAAGCCTTTTCTACATTTTTTGATATAATCATATGGATTTATCAATTATATTATTTTCATATTACTTTATGTATAGAATTCTTGAAGCTGAGACATCCCTGATTTCTTGGTATAAGTCTAACCTAGTTCTAATTATATTGTGTTTAATTTGATATTTTGCTTAAATATATGTATCAGAATTCATTAAGAATATAGTTTTTTGTTCTGTAGTTTATATTTTCTACATATTTTTCTCTCTGTGTGTGTATATATACATATATATATAATCTATTTATATTTTATAGGCTATATTCTTTTATAATTTTCTTTCTCTTTGTTTCTTCTTAGGTTAGATTTAAAACTATATTTGTATTTTAGAATAAAATTACAAGGATGCTTTTTTCCCTATTAGAAACATTTCATGTAATATTGGAATTAGTTGTTCCTTGAATTATTGATAGAATTTGATTGTAAATTCATATCATGAAACATTTTTTTCTTTCATAGTTGATTTATACCATGTTCAAATTATTTTCCTGATATTGAATTATTTAAAAATTTTATTTTTCTTTTGTTAATTTAGGTATTGCATATATTCTATAAATATTCATGCATTTACTCTAAAATCAATTTTAGTATGTAATTAGGAAAAATAATTCCTAAGGGTTTCCTTTATTCTTCTTCAGTTGTGAATAATTCTTTTTTTTAGCTTTTGATTGAATTTGTTTTTCTTCTCTTTAAAAAAATTTACAGCAGTTCATCTATTTTATTATTTAGAAAACACAATTTTAGCTTTAATTCTCAATCAACATTTTAGTTTTTTTTCTTTTTTACTATTGTTACTAATTTGAAATTTCTATTTTGCTGTTTAATTGTTTTTTTTTCTTATGTGATTGTTTTAGTTGTATTCACAAGTTATTGATTTGTTATGTCTTTTATTGATGAAATTATTCAGAGGCACTCATTTTTAAAAGAACTGCTTCAGTTGCATCTCATAAGTTATATTATCTTATTGTGATTTTTAATGAAATCTTTGGTTGTTTCTATAATTTGTTTTTTGAACAACTAATTCTTTAAAATTAAATTATTTGCTCTTAAATTACTTTTTAATTTTTTCCCTTGTACTATTACTGAATATACTTTTATTGCGTTTTTATCAATAAATGATGTGTTTAGTGTTTCTACATTTTGGTTAAGATTTGTATTCTCCTATACATAATCAATTTTTGGAAAATCTATATATAGATGAAAAGTATTCAAACTTTTATGTTTATATTCAAGAATCATCAGAGACCTTTCATCTCTAATTTTTCTAAAATTCTAATCATGTTCCTTGGCCTATTTCATGTTTACCTTTTTATATATTTGTTCAAGTCTAAAAGGGGTATATTAAGGTTCTCTCCTTTTAATAGTTTTGCTGTATGTAGCTCCAAGTTAAATAACTTTTCCTCAAAGCACTTAGATAATATGATATTATATATGCACTATTCTTTCCCTATATAAAGTACTGATATTGAGTCATTATGTATGCTGCCTTTAAATATAATGTAATTTCTGTTCTCATATCTTTTTATGTCTGTATTTACTATAAGCTGAACTGAAATCTCAATTATTGTACTTGATTTATTGAATGCAGCTGAAATATAATCATTTTCCCAGCCCATCATTTTATCTCTATGTGAATTTTTATTGTAAATAACATAATAATTGAATTCTGAGGCCAGAAGATAATTGATGGATACACACTGAAAGATAAAAGAATGAGAAAATGAACAGTAGAAAAGTGTAAATGGAAAGAAGATTAAATTAACAAAGATTTTAGGAGGAATGTTGAAAATTGACAAAGGATATATTAAGAGGAGGCTAAATATCTCTAAATAAATATTGCTAAGTGGAGAAAATTCATCTAGTACCTGATGAGGCAATAGGCCCTTTGAATTCTCAAAAAGAGCATGGAACCATAGCAAGATGTCCCTGAATGGCTCAAGGAAAATAAGAATCCCAATATAAAATTTAGTAGGGAGCAAAATATATGGCTTTTACAGTAGAAATAATTAGCATAATAGAAAAAAAATTGAATCCACAGTAGTAAATATCTGAAGAAGGGAAAGAAAAAAACAATTGTAGGTATGTAAATAAACTGAAGGACCATCTAAAGATGAGAAACAAAACATAATAATGTTTAAAAAAACATGATCTTTATGCAAGCAAAATATGTTGAACTTCAAGATAGGATGAAGAGAGAAAACATATGGATCGTAGGTCTCATAGAAGAACATATTAAACTTGACTACCATGATGAAAGAAATATTATAAGAAGATATACCAGAATTTCTGAATTTAAAAAAACACCAACTAAAAGAAAACATAAAGCATCTTTGAGAGGAGCAGGGAACAGAAAATTGTGTGATGCAAACTATAAGACCCATAGTGGGTAAATTTAACAATTATAATGATAAATCCCAAGTTCTATGAAAAATGGGAGGAAGACCTTCAAATATAGAGGCAAATAAGTATTTAATAGTAAAAGACTTCCACACTCACCAGAAATTTCAGAAGGCAACAAGTGCTAGTCATCTTTCATTTTTTGAAGAGAATCAATGACATCAAGTGATGTCTTGACTAATATGTGAATTGAATTTAAGTGAGATAAAGTTACACAAAACTGTCAGCTTCACTCTTTCTTCCTGAGTCATCAAAGACCAGTGACAGGATAAAAGACAGGACAACTCATGATGACTTGAGATTCAAAGGATGACTTTAGTATCTTCAGTATCTGACCAAACTCTAAGCTCTCCACAGCATCTGCTTCAGCCACTTTCATGGCCATTGAAACAAATTGTTCTCATCCACTCATTCCACCAGGGAAAGTCTTGACATGAATGGGACAGAAATATCCCCAATTCACTGGAGAGTTTGAATCCTGCTGATTACCCTGACCTGGTTTAGTCCATAGGTGGAGATAGTTTAGCTTACCAGGTTGTGGCTGCTGTTCATGCTGCCATTTCTTGGATCCATGGAGAAGTGTTTTGTAAAATTGAACAACAAAGATAATTTAACAGCTCTAAAAAAGACTTTTGTAAGTCCTCATAGCAGAGGTACTAGTCATCCCTGAACAACTCATACACCTTGGGTATCAGAAGAGCAAAAATCTCAAAGCACAATCTACAATAACATAAACTGCATATATGAGCCTATTTATCAAAAAAGAGGATATTCAGCCACAGCAAGATACTTGGAGCATTTAGAGGCCAATCCCCCCACTAAGACATGCATGAACATGTTATTTTTCAATCATTCCAGATGGCAAAAATAAAAGAAAGTAAACAGTTGTCACAGAAAGCACAAATTCAAAATATGTTATCCTGTCTCTAGAGACTATTAAAATGAAAGTGGCAGCTAAGTGGCACAGTGGATAGAGCACTAGCTCTGAAGTCAGAAGGACCTGAGTTCAAATATGGTCTCAGACATTTAATACTTCCTAATTGTGTGACCTTGGAGAAGTCACTTAATCCCAATTGCCTCAGGAAAAAAAAAGGGGAAATGAAAAAAGCAACAACCTAGAAATATAATATGGGATTCTGAAATTAAAAGGCAGCAATAAAAAATAATAGGACTATTAAAAATTTCATTATAAACATACACAAGATGATACAGATGAAAATGAATTTAAATAGAATTGATGGTAGAAGAACACAATGAACAGAAATGCAATGTACTAAACTTCACAGCCCATCCCTCCCCCCTTTATATATAAATTAATGTTGGGTTTTGGGGGGAGGATAGAGAGGATACTGAAGAAACTAAACCACAGATAGGAGAATATATAAAAGGAGAGGGGGGAGGTGTGAGATAGAGAGGAAATGTGGGATTTACCCTAATCAAGCCACTGATAAACTATGAAGGAAAATTTCTGTAGCTTGCCAGGAAGAGAGAACTATGAGAGAATGAGTGAGGTGGTAAATGGAGAAACTGAAAGAGGAAAAGGAAATCTTGATTTAGTGGCATGAGAAGGTTGACAAAAAAAATCAATCTATATTAGGAGATATGGAACCTATAAATAATATAATATTCAGGAATTTGGTACTTCAGAGGGACCGTTACCTCAGAGAGTAGTATGCTTCTATGGACATCCTCAGGAGAAGGGGAATCAGAGCTCCTGAGGAACTAGTATCCAGAAGAGTAGTTGATGAAGGCAAAAATTAGATTTCAAGTAAAAATTATCATTGGAGGGGAAACAAAGAGCAGTAGAAAAGTTCAGAAGCAGGTAGATGGGAGGATTTATACTTTTCTGGCAATACTTCTGTCCTCTATTCTTGCAAGATTGAGACTTCTATGAATTTGGAATAAAAAAGTGTAGGAGAAAAGATCTTTGGTGCAATAACAGAAACTTTTTAAATGAAATTCAAAATTAATAGTTTAGGTGCTTCGATTGCATGAGAAACATCTTCAAATATATTTTTGGTGTTTTTTTTTTGTCTACTAACAGAAAGGACAAATGTAATGTAAATGACTTTAGACTACTGAATCTGTTGTTGAATGATAATCTAAAATATAGAGAACTTGGTATTTCCCATTTACTCTATTGTTACAATAAAGTTAGTTTATAATTCAAGTAGATTTTGTTCAGTTAGTAACGTTAACTCATTTTAAACATTTGAATCACTTATCAATATGCTCCCTCTACATTGTAAAAAAATAAATAAATAAAAAATAAAGGATGAAAGTTAAATGGACAAAATGACCACATGTGGAAATATTTCAACATTCCATGTCAGTTAGCCCTTAGATAACTCATATATTTTGTTATTTTGATTACATTTTATCTTTTATCTAGATGTTTTGTTTATAAGATATAGGAATACTGATAATTTTGTCCTATTTTACTTGTTCTACCTTATTTAAAATTTATCTTTCAGTAGTTTCTTTGTAGATTTTCTTATGTTTTCTAAATAAGCCATTTTATCTCCCATTAGAGATAATTTGGTCTTCATTTGTTGATGTTTATACCTCTATTTTTCTCTCTTCTTTTTTCTTCTTAGCTAATATTTCTGTCTATTGTCAAAATAGTTAATATAAAAGTCAAATACAAAAGAACTAACAAAATATATGACCAATAGTTATGTGAGCAAAATATGTTTTGGTCTATGGAACAATTGTTTGGAACAAAAAGAAAAAATTCAGACTAACAAGAATAGTATGAAAATAATGTTCCAAGTTACTTAGATTTTTTTTAAAAAATATATATAAATCTGTGAAGCCTTGTAAAAGGGAACAGTTTTTTAGAAATTCTCAACTTAAATGGAGTCCAGGAACTAATGTGTGTGTATGTATTTGTATTTGTATTCCTATATTGTATTCAAATGTTTGCCTTGTAGTATAGAAAGACTGAAATTCTTGGTTGATAAAGAAAATTTAAATAGCTGGTTAAATTTAAACAACTGAAAAAGTATCCTCTTTTGTAAATTTGTTATTCATTTTAGACTTATACACAAAAAACAAGAAAAAAATTTATGTATACAGCAAAATATGAGGGGTTAAATATCAAACAATATATTTCAACTAAAAACACTATATTAGAAATACTATACATTGTTTTCAAAGCTACCAAGCTTTTGTTTGCTTTGTAGGTTTTCTTTTTTTCTCTTCTGTGAACCTTTTATTTTTAATTTTTTTTATTTATTTTTTTTTAATTTTTAATTTATTTAATTTTTTCCCCTTTGTTCAATCTAAAAAAGGCTATCATTAAATGTAAATTTCCCCCCAATTTTCTGTATTCTTTCTATTTTGACTGTTGGTTCTATTTATACAAGAAAAGTTTAATTTAAAATAATTGAAATTATCCATTTTGTACTTCAATAACACTGCTGACCTATAGTATAGTTTATGATCTGATACTCCTCCATCTTCTTCCTTTGCATTTTCCCCCTCATTTATTTGAAATTCCCAACTTTTTTTTTCTCCCAAATGAATTTTTTTATTTTCCTAAATCAATGACAATTTTAAATAATTTAATTGGAATGCATTGACTAAATTGGATAAAATTGTCATTTTACAAATTATGTTGACTTTACTTACCTATGAACAAGAAACAGTACTCTACTTATTAAAATTTGACTTTATTTGTATAAAAATGTTTTATATTTATTTTCATATAGTTCCTATGTCTTTTATTGGCAGGTATACACTCAGGTATTTTATATCTAGTTATCTTAAATGCTTTAAGACAACTGAATAATATTGATAATGGTAGAATTTCACTATTTTTCTCTTTTTGATTAAACTTATTTTAGTTTTAACTTTGAGATCATGATTACTACTCCTGCTTTTTTTTTACATAGTAAATTCTACTCCAGCCATTAATTTAATTTTGCATGTAGCTCTCATTTTATTGCTTCTTGAAAGCAACAAATTATTGAATTCAATTTTTTATTTTGCTATACATTTACATTTTATCAGTAATTTTCCCCACTCTGATATAATTACTTGTTATATATTTCCTTCCTTCCCATTTTTCCTCACTATGTTTTTATCCTATTTACCCTATCCCTTTTCACTCCTCTACTTTACTTCTATTACTATCTTGCCCTTCTATTCCTTAACCTACTCACCCCTGTAAGAATCCCTCTCTCATTTTTCCCCCAGCCTATCTCTGTGCCCTGTTATTTCTTTCTGAATTTAGAAGACATGTGTGTGAATATATATATGTGTGTGTGTGTGTGTGTGTGTGTGTGTGTGTATGCACATATATGGGTATATATACATATTTCCTTCATTAAACCATTCTTAATGAAAATAAGGTTTAAGAACTATCTGCCCTGGAGCAGCTAGGTGGCAGTGGATAGAGCACCAGCCCTGAAGTCAGGAGTACCTGAATTAAAATCTGGTCTCAGACACTTAATATTCCCTAGCTGTGTGACCCTGGGCAAGTCACTTAATTCCAATTGCCAAAGCAAAAAAAAAAAAAAAAAGAAAGAAAAAAGAAAGAAAAAGAACTATCTGCCCTCCACTCAAACTTGCTTCTTCTATATCATTTCTCCCTTTCATACCTCATTTTTATAAGATAATCACTTCTTTTTATCTTTCACTAAAAAGTTTTATTTTTTTTAATTACCCCATCATGCACAGTTCAGGCCAAGTCTTTCTTTCAAACTATTTAAGTAATGATGCCAGATATAATACCAATAACATTTTCATATATAAAAAGTAAACAATTTGACCTCTGAGTCCCTTATAATTGGTCCTTAATGTTCACCCTGTATTTCTTTTGAATATTATATGTCTAATTTTCCAGTAAGTTCTGCTGCTTTTGTCACAAATTCCTGAAAGCCTTTCAGTTCATTAAATATCCATCTTTTCCTTTTTTTCTTCGCAAATATATTTAACTTTGCTCAGTAAATTGTCTTTTGGTTTTATTTTATTATTTCTTGGTGTCTTAGAATATCATTAACTTCCTTTTCCCCCAGTTCTAATTTTCAAGGAATTGTTTTCTTCCTAAAGTTTTTGATTCTCTGTTTCCAGTTAATTGATTTTCTTTACATAATTTTCTTGATTTTCTTGGATTATTATTTTTTGGTAATTTTCCCTTGATCCCTCTTATTTGATTTTAAAGTCCTTTTTAAGTACTTTTCTTGGAAAAGTTTCTTCTTGAAAGGAGTGGCTGTTTTTAGCTCTATCTTCCTCTCAAAATGAACAGAGATCTTCTCTATTCCCGTAATAACTATCCATAGTTGGTTCTTTCTCTTTTGCTTATTCATTTTTATTTTTATTTTATTTTTTAAAGCAGCTATTAATATAATAAAATTCTAGTCTCTAATTGTGAGGAATGAAGTCTCAAGTCTCAAGTACTTATTACAGTATTTTCTGAGGTTTGTCCTGGGGCTCAACTTTGAGGTCTCCTTTCCACTCCTAAGCCCCAGCTAGAGCCTTTAGCAGTGCTATCTCACAAATGATTTTTCTCTGTATGGTGCCTCAGCTATCTTATCTACCCTAAAACTGAAATCAGGGACTGTTCTCTTATAGATTCCTAAAGCCAGCAGAATCCTCATCCCTTTACATGTCTAGGTCAGCACTGGTAAAAGTTTCTAAGGCTAAGGATGCCTAGAGGACTTGTCATTTGTTAATTCTGTCAGTTATCCTGGAAGTATTTGTACTTTACTAGGCCAAATTTTCATTCCTGGAGGTCAGGTCTTTCCTGATATCTTCTCAAATTATTTTTGAAGGACAAATTTATCCATTTTACATTAACTTTGCTCTCTTTCTCTTATTTATAAATTATTCACTAGTTCATAAGCCTGATAAGTAATATGATTTGTGTTGTTCTAATTTACTTATAATATCTCTTTTAAGTCTAGGTCATGTAACCATTTTGCTTGTATGTTGCTAGATGATGTAAAATATTGATCTATACCCAATTTCCCCTAGACTTTTTTCCAGTTTTCCCAACAATTTTTGCCAAATTGTGAAAACTTCCCAAATACTTTAAATTGTATATTTGTCAAACACAAAGCTACTCTGTATTATATTTGTAATGTTTCATTTATCCGCTTTTCTAGGGTTTTTTTTTTTTGCAAGTACCAGATAGTTTTAATAATTACCATTTTATAATACAGTTTAAAATCTGGCAATGCTAATTTCCTTATTTTACATCTTTTCATTAATTCCTCTGGTTTTATTGATCTTTTGTTATTCCAAATGAATTTTGTTATTATTTTTTTCTGTTTCAATAAAATAATTTTGGACTTATTTAGTTAAGATGGTATTGAATTAGTATATTAGTTTTGGTAGAATTGTCATTTTTTTATTAGTTGGCTCTGCCTATCTATGCACAATGAATATTTCTCCAGTTATTTAAATCTTTTTTTTGTATCAAAAGTGTTTTATATTTATATTCACATATTTCTTGGGTTCATTTTTGGCAGGGTTAGCCTCAGGTATTTTATGCTACCTATAATTATTTGAAATGGGATATTTCTTATTCTCTCTACTAGCAGGATTTTGTTTATCATATATAGTCATATTGATGACTTCCATGGGTTTATTTTATATCCCTCTACTTTATTAAAATTATTAATTATTTCAGCTATCTGTAGGATTTTCCAGTATATCATGTTGTCTTCAAAAAGACATGATTTTATTCCTTAATCGTTCCTTGTGATTTCTTCAATTTTTTCTTCTTTTCTTGTAATTGCTAGTAGTTCTAATAAAATATTGAATAATATTGGTGATAATTGAGCATCTTTGTTTCACTACTGTTCTTGCTGGGAAGGCTTCTAAAATCCTCATTATGAATAATGCTTCCTGATGGCTTCAGGTAGATGTTTCATATAATTTAAAGGAAAATACATATTTGCCTATTCTTTCAAGCATTTTGAATAAGAATGATTATTGTATTTTATCAAAAGCTCTTCTTCCTGTATTTGTTGAAAAAGTAATATGATTTTTATTACTTTTTTAAACTGATATAATCAATTATGACAATTAAGAGGTTTTTTTAATACTACACCATCCCTTTATTCCTGATATAAATCCATTTGGTCATAATATATAATTTTTGTGCTAAATTGTTATAGTCTCTTAGCTAATATTTTATCTAGGAGTTTTGCGTCTATATTCATTAATAAAATTTGTCTGCAGTTTTCTTTCTCTGTTTTTGCTGTTCCAAGTTTAGATATCAACATCAAATTTATTTCATAAAAGGACTTGGTAGGACTCCTCCTTTGCCTGTTATTCCAAATAATTCATTTAATATAAAAATTAGTTTAATCTTTAAATGTTTGGTAAGATTCACTTGTAAATCATCTCATCCTGATGCTTATTTCCTTAGAAACTCATTTGTAGCCTATTCATTTTCTTTTTCTGATAGATTTATTTAGATATTCTATTTCTTCTATTAATCTATGAATTTTATATTTTTTGTAAATATTCTTTCATTTTACTTGATGTTGGCATATAATTGGACAAAGTAACTTTTAATAATTACTTTGATTTCATCTCTATTAGTGATATATCCACCCTTTTTATTTTTGATGTTACTTATTTGTTTTTCTTCTCTTTTTAAAAAATGCAATTTTATGAGGCAGCTAGGTGGTGCAGTAAATAGAGCACCAGCCCTGAAGTCAGGAGGACCTCAGTTCAAATCTGGTCTCAGACACTTAATATGTCCTAGCTGCGTGACCTTGGGCAAGTCACTTAACTCCAATTGACTCAGCCCCCCCCCAAAAAAAATGCTATTTTAAGCAATGGTTTATCTATTTTATTCAGTCTCTCCCATAAAACTAACTTCTAGTTTTATTTGTTAACTCAATCATTTTCTTAAATTCAGTGTTGAATCTTACCTTTAATTTTTAGGATTTCCAACTTGGAGTTTAAGTGAAAATTTGTTCTTTTTTTTTTATTAAAAGCTTTTTATTTACAAAACATATCAGTGATTTTTGTACATTGACCTTTGCAAAAACTTTTTTTCCCAAGCTTTTCCCCTCCTTCCCCCACCTCCCACCCCTAGATGACAGGTAATCTAATACATGCTAAAGGGGATAAATTATATGACAAATCCAATACATGAATACATATCTATACAGTTATCTTACTGCACAAGAAACATCAGATCTAGAAAGAGAAGAAGAAAAAAAAACAACCTAAGAAGGAAAACAAAATGCATGGAAATATTCACAGAAAGTGTTAAAATGCTGTGTTGTGGTCCATACTCAGTTCCCACAGGCCTCTCTCTGGATGTATATGACTATCTTCATAGCTGAACAATAGGAACTGGTATAAATCACATCATTGTTGAAGAGAACCATGTCCATCAGAATTGATCATCGTATAGTCTTGTTGCTGTGTATAATGTTCTCCTGGTTCTGCTGATTTCACTCAGCATCAGTTCATGCAAGTCTCTCCAGGCCTCTCTAAAATCATCCTGCTGGTTGTTTCTTACAGAACAATAATATTCCATAACATTCATATACCATAATTTATTCAGCCATTCTCCAATTGATGGGCATCCTTTCAATTTCCAGTTTCTTGCCACTACAAAAAGGGCTGCCACAAACATTTTTGAACATGTGGGTCCCTTTCCCTCCTTAAAGATCTCTTTGGGATTTAGGCCCAGCAGAAACACTGCTGGGTCAAATGGTATGCACAGTTTGATAACTTTTTGAGCATAGTTCCAAATTGCTCTCCAGAATGGTTGGATCCGTTCACAGTTCCACCAACAATGTATCAGTGTCCCAGTTTTCCCACATCCCCTCCAACAGTTATCATTATCATTTCCTGTCATTTTAGCCAATCTGACAGGTGTGTAGTGGTATTTCAGAGTTGTCTTAATTTGCATTTCTCTGATCAATAGTGATTTGGAGCACCTTTTCATGTGACCAGAAATAGTTTCAATTTCTTCGTCTGAAAATTGTCTATTCATATCTTTTGACCATTTTTCAATTGAAGAATGGCTTGCATCCTTATATATTTGAGTCAATTCTCTATATATTTTAGAAATGAGGCCTTTATCAGAACCTTTGGATGTAAAAATATTTTCCCAGTTTACTGCTACCCTTCTAATCTTGTCTGCATTCATTTTGTTTGTACAAAAACTTTTTAACTTGATATAGTCAAACATCTATTTTGTGATTAATGATGACCTCTAGTTCTTCTTTGGTCACAAATTCCTTCCCCCTCCACAGGTCTGAGAGGTAAACCATCCTACATTGTTCTAATTTGTTTATAATATCATTCTTTATGCCTAGATCATGAATCCATTTTGACCTTATCTTGGTATATGGTGTTAGGTGTGGGTCAATTACTAATTTCTTCCATACTAATTTACAATTATCCCAGCAGTTTTTGTCAAATAGTGAGTTTTTCTCCCAAAAACTGAGGTCTTTGGGTTTATCCAACACTAGATTGCTATTGTCATTGAGTATTTTGTCCTGTGAACCTAACCTATTCCACTGATCCACTACTCTATTTCTTATCTAATACCAAATGGTTTTGGTGACCACTGCTTTATAATATAGTTTTAGATCAGGTACAGCTAGGCCACCCTCATTTGCATTTTTTTTCATTAATTCCCTTTAAATTCTTGACCTTTTCTTTTTCCAGATGAATTTCGTTGTTATTTTTTCCTAGGTCAGTTAAATAATTTCTTGGGAGTTTGATTGGTATAGCACTGAATAAATAGATTAGTTTAGGTAGTATTGCCATCTTTATTATATTCGCTCGACCTATCCAAGAGCACTTGATGTTTTTCCAATTGTTTAGGTCTGACTTTATTTGTGTGGAGAGTGTTTTGTAGTTTTGCTCATATAGATCCTGACTTTCCCTTGGCAGATATATTCCCAAATATTTTATACTATCGATAGTTATTTTGAATGGAATTTCTTGCTGTTCCATTTTGTTGGTGATGTATAAAAATGCTGATGATTTATGTGGATTTATTCTGTAACCTGCAACTTTGCTAAAGTTGTGGATTAATTCTAATAGTTTTTTGGTTGATTCTCTAGGGTTCTCTAAGTAGACCATCATATCATCTGCAAAGAGTGATAATTTGGTTTCCTCATGACCTACTCTAATTCCTTTAATCTCTTTTTCTTGTCTTATTGCCAAGGCTAGCATTTCTAATACAATATTGAATAGTAATGGTGATAGTGGGCAACCTTGTTTCACCCCTGATCTTATTGGGAATGGTTCCAGTTTATCACCATTACATATGATGCTAGCTGATGGTTTTAAATCTATGCTACTGACTATTTTAAGGAAAAGTCCATTAATTCCTATACTCTCTAATGTTTTTAATAGGAATGGATGTTGGATATTATCAAATGCTTTTTCTGCATCTATTGATATTATTATGTTTTTTGTTAATTTGGTTATTAATATAGTCAATTATGTTAATAGTTTTCCTAATATTGAACCATCCCTGCATTCCTGGTATAAATCTGACTTGGTCATGGTGTATTATTCTGGGAATGATTTTCTGTAATCTCTTTGCTAATATTTTATTTAAGATTTTTGCATCAATATCCATTAGGGAGATTGGTCTATAATTTTCTTTCTCTGTGTTTCTTTTACCTGGTTTAGGTATCAGTACCATGTCTGTATCATACAAGGAGTTTGGGAGGAGTCCTTCATTCCCTATTTTTTCGGATAGTTTGTATAATATTGGAGTTAATTGTTCTTTAAATGTTTGGTAGAATTCACATGTAAATCCATCTGGTCCTGGGGATTTTTTCTTAGGGAGTTGATTAATGACTTGTTCTATTTCTTTTTCTGAAATGGGACTATTTAAGTAATTTATTTCCTCTTCTGTTAATCTGAGCAATCTATATTTTTGTAGATATTCCTCCATTTCACTTAGGTTATC